>CM076572.1:664675374-664979352 GCA_034641835.2 Pinus albicaulis
TCAATCTCCGAAATCAGATTTAGTTTCCTTGATTCTTATTCCTATACAGCATCCCAATTACCAATCAAACTTACTTTTTTCTAGCTTATATATTTATATATATATATATATAGCCTAAATTCCTATGGTACTCAGCCATTCATTGAATATTTAAAGTGACATAGAGAGAGCCCTCTCTGATCTAGGCAGGGATAGCTGCCTTGCCAAAATATTGGTTTGTGGTTACCTTTCTCCACTACTTTCTCAATCTTGGGAAGTTTGGGAGAGTGATAACATTTTTTGTGTCGTTGTGGGGAGCGAAAGATAAATATTCCATGGGAAAGAACGACAAATATTAGCTCTATTTGTTGATGTTGAACAGTGGTTAGGCATAATAAGGCTAAAATCATTCATCTGGCGACTCTAGTGGTAAAGAATCCAAAAAATTCAGTGTTCATAGCGACTCCACTTATCAAAGATCAATAAATTGAAAAACTTCTTGGTGACTTCAATGTTTTCAAAATGGGTTCAACAAGAAGAAGAAATGCCAGGTATGCTCCTATGGATCGGTCTCATATCCCTGGCTTTCCAAATCCTATGCCTCATGTTGATTGCTTATCTTTTCTTCCCATGTTCAAAGATGAAAATAAAGATGATTTTGCCTTGCATTTGATCAAGTTTCATATGCATATACATAGACTCAAAGTTAAGTTTCCTAAGGATTGCTTAATGGAGATATTTATGGCTACTCTGGAAGATAAGGCAAGAACTTGGAATGAATGTTTGAAACCAGCAAGCATATTCTTATGCAGAATTATGAATTACAGATAAATCATTCTTCCCTAGACAGGTGTTAATCTAGAACAACAAGTCAAAGACTTTACGACTATTTTTCCTAACTATAAGCAGACACACAGAATGAAATAAGAAGCTTACTTGGAGTCCAAGTGCTTCCAAAGTCTCCTTCTGTCACTTTTGATGTAGCTTCAAATTCCAGCCGGTTGTTCAAAATATTTCCTGCAAGAATGAACACTAAACAGCAAGAGATAGCAATAATACAGATGTTTATTCAATTTATTTAGCTAAACCAATAAAGCATAAACCATATACATCAAATAAGAAATCATGATATGGAAAATCAAAGCTTATACAGATGCATATAGGGAAAAATAAGCAGTAATCTTTATTAATGATAGAAGGGGAGGTTACAACCCAATGATTGATTTAGTGTCACCATCTCCAGCACCATCCCAACCTCATCACAATGCATATATCTCCAGTAATATGTCACTCAAATCAATCTCCTCAATAGAAATTCCACCAATGTTTCTCTACACAAATTCTTCCTTATCAAACACTAAGATCCGTGCTCAATTTATAGAGGATTTGAAGGTATTTTTACAATCAATGACTTTCCAATAATATGCAAGACATGTTCCCAGTCTTGTAGATGTCAAATGGACACATGGATTCGAATTTTGACACATGTGAAATCTTCTAGAAGGCACTGTCAAAGTGGATATTCCAGAGCAATGAGAATTTTGCTCCCAATGTGACCAACACACCCTTGGATGTCGGGAAGTGCTTTGCAGAGCAGCCTTGCATGGGGATACTTGCATATGCAATGCACTTAGTCCCTTTAGAGACAATTTTGATGATCTCTCATATGATATATTATAAACTTCAAATCTTGGAAACCTTTGCAGATGAAAGTCTTGAATGATTTGTCTTGTTTTTTGTCTTAGGTCATATAACAACTGAAATGATAGGGGATGATAGACCCTATTCATTGGTCCTGGTGATGATGTCCAATTAACCATCTCATTGGGAATGGTTCCCAAATTGACCTATAACAATTTACCCCTAAAGCATGAAGTCAGAATAATAATAACAATATTTTGATTGAGATACTTTACACTGTGATGAGTTGGGGATGAAGCGGAGTGGCGACCTACATCAATCTTATAGTACATTACATCACGATATATCCTCTTGATCATAATTTTTGAGGGTAGGCATTCCCATTTTCAGCACGTAAACAATCTAATAACATGTACATACTTCAGAAAGTCGTCTACATTGGAATGTTGCCCAATACAGACATGCCTACAGATATAGGCCCGTGTTCTGATGACGATATGTATGTAAGGTCACCGTATAGATGATGTGTACAAAAATCCTAAAATGGTAGCCCAGATGGCTGAAACTATATCTAGGGTCTTATTATCTCGTTCACTCGATCATTCAGGTACAAGTCTAGCCATGTGAATATATGATTTGTAGTCGAACATGGAAAGACATCGTTTGATTACCAGCCAATGATGTGAGTTGTTAAAACACGCGAGAGAACCACCATTGATTTCAATGGCCCTCAAGGTACTGCAATACATTTCGTAAGGCATGAATAGATGATTTTATGTTGAACGCCAAACAAAATATTTCGATCAAAAGTCTGGAAGCGAGGATCTTGTCGATGTTGTAACAAGCCTCATGGTACTGGAACATGATGTTTCTAAGTGAACTTCTTGGATGATGATTTTTCGTCAACAGGAAGCCACCTTATTACGAAACGAGAGTTATTGATTTCAGAAACAAAGGTATGACTTTATATAGCAATTTTCAGAGATGACGATCATGAGAATGAAGGTTTATGAGTATTACAGAAGGATGAGTATTCACTGGATGACTTCCCTTGAACATATCTGCGACACTGATATGAGTTGGCAGAATTGACCCAAAACTGAAGTGAAGATATGATGAACCATAGGTATGAATGAACTATCAAGAAGATTACCCAACCCAAAGAGTCACAGACATGGAGTGAAGTGTCATGTTCAAGAGCGACTTGCTACCATAAAAAAAAAAAAAATCTCACTTTTCCCAAATTTTTCCCGATCATTTGTCGACTAGTACCTCTTTATTTTTTAACAAGCTTGAGGAGTATAACATTTGCTTGATCTATAATTCAACCCTTCAAGTGAATAATGTATCGCTATTTAATAATTTAACGAGTCTAGTGATGAATGTAACTCGATTCTTGCCATGATAGATAAGACCGTCACTATTTTATGTTTTAATGAACTTAACGACAGTGATAGCCTGGTCTTTTTTCATATTTAGAGAGTTTGAAAAAGAGGACGAAAGAAACTCCATAAGTAATTTTTCGTAAAGTTGTAGCTCAGATCCGAAAAAGTGCAAAATAATATCTGAGAGAACCTCTTTAGTCATGTTTGACCAAGGTATTCCTTTTTCGTAAATAATCTATCTCATTCCAGAAAAGGGTTGAAATTATGCTGAGTGGATATCAATTCATTTAATTTTACGAGCTCAAAAAGACAAGTGCTCGGCAATATTTTCACATTATCGGAGTCTGAAAAGAGCTGAAAGAAGACTCTAGGGGTTCCTTTTTCGCTGTTATCGAAGCTCGAAAAAGAGATAAAAGTGTGCTTCAAATCCTTTTTCGTTTTTAACAAAGATCGAAAAATAAGGAGAAAAATTATGCTTTGTGGTCAAATCATTCTTGAAATAATTTGCACGACTAATCTGTTCATCAGTTGTAAGACCTGTTCAGAACAACATCAAATGGATTAAAAATACATGTCTCATGATAATAAAAAAACATAATAAAACCATAGTCATAGCAATAAATTTAATTTGTAAATAATTAAATAACTATTAAAAGTAGTTTCACTATTCATTTTTACCATTCCATAGTTACCATTTGCATTTTGAAGCTCTGAACCTTATTTCTCCCCCGAACTTCAGTTACTGATTGCGGTCGTTTCTGTGGATGGATTTCATTGTCGTTTGATCCAGGTTAGTGATATGAACCTCCTAGTTCTTTCAGTAATCATTTCATTTCCAAGTTCTACAAATTTTTAGGGTTTTTGGGTCCCTGGGGTAAATTATGCCCAAAAAGAGGGCAACGCACCCTTGGATGTCGAAACCTGCATTGCATAGCAAGCATATTGAAGGCTACTTGCATACACAATGCACTATCTCTTGTTAGGGAGTGTGTTGGGTGCAATCTAGATTTTTGGTTTTTTCATTATGCCCAAAATTTTCCCCTTTTTTTTGCAATGAATGGAATATAATGGTTCTTATGGTTGTATTTCAGGTTTCCATCAGATTATAATGATGATTACATGGAGAGAAAGAGAATGTGAAGAAAAATATATGATTGCCTTAAATGATCTGGGTACAGTAAGAGCCCTAAGAGATTGTGGACTTCTTAAGTACTTCAAATTATCAGGGATGAGGCAACAAATAGAACTATTGGAGTTCTTAGTTCGAGCATGGGATCCAGCTATCCAAGCATTTCATATTAAGAACCAAGTGATTCCCATAACAGTTGAGGATGTATACTTTCTTAAACAGTTTGTCGAGGAGAGGCTTGCCTATTTCACTCTTAGGGTCTATTGTTGGAGGAGAGACAGTGAGAGATTATGTTTTGCAACATTGTTATCCAGGAGGTAGAGCCAAGCAAATATGGAAAGATAAACGTCCGAGTTGTTAGAGATTTGCCTTTGAGAACTATCCTTTTCACAATCGCAAAACTTGTTGGCACCGTTAAACTACATGTAGCGAATAGATAATTTATGCAGTATGCATTAGAGTGCATGGAGCCAACAATATTCAATAGGTCTAAAGCTATTCTTTCTTAGATAAAGGAACAACTGAACAAAGCAAAGGGAGGAAGGAAGAATAATTTCAATTATGGTTCTATCCTTATATTCTTCGCTTTGGAATGGATTCCACTGATGCAGCCACAACATGTGACACTGGATATATCTAATCCTAGAGATCCATGGATGCAGAGATAGGTAGAACTCATGGGTAGGCATGCAGGCCAATCTACCATTGTGTTCTCGACTGTGTTCTTTGCCTGGTTCCGGCGACAGATTGTCGCCATCGATGAGTATGCATACGCAGGCGTAGATATCTGAGGAGATCCAGATTTAGCATTACCAGAAAGCGCTCAGTGGGGTGCAATGGGTAAGAATGTTTTGACCATATTTTTTTTATTTTCCTAAGGTTTATATAATGTTTTATGTATTTTTAATGTTTTCCCAAGACTAAAATAAATGTTTGATGTAATGTAGATGTTGATTGTGTTCAAACAGTAGTGGAACTGGAGTGTGAAGCAAATGTTCCAGCAAAGAGGGTTGTCGGGAGAGCAGTCCTTCAGGATCTTAATATGGTTGAGACTCTGGCTGAGCTTCGGCAGCACATAGAGGGTTTAACCTTTGGGATTATGGATTGCCGGATCGAAGAGCTACCCATGTGACTGCAGCGACACACTATTGGGGTTCCTAACCACTGGATGTGGTTACTACATAGGATATCTAGATCTATAGCATGTTACCACGAGCACCACTAGTTTAATTTTGACATTTTGCATACATTTTTAGGTCAGATGACTAATGCGTCTTGGGCACAAATTTTGTAAAAACCTATAACTATCTATCTATATGATTTCAGCGTTTTCCTATGTTTATTGTGCAATCCTATTCAATGAGGTGAATATTTGCTTTACATATGTTGCAAATTTCTCTCTAAAACTTGATTAGATAAAGAATCAGTCAATGTGTTCAAATTTTTGGAAATGTGTTGATATTGAATAAAATCAAAGTGTCTTTCCAAAAGTCGAACTCTTAGGAACAATCTATGCAGTGTTGGATTTATAACCGTATAAACACTAGTATGTTGTAATACCACAAGTTGTGAGTCTAACCTTATGATGATACGGTTAATACCAAATGAAATGGCATCAGAGAGAAGTTTGATCAATGCGCTATACTCAACGATATTGTTCGTCGATCTACAAATACAAATCCCTTGAAAACTCACTAACTCACCGTTTGGAGCAAAAATGGCCCACGCTGTAGAGGATAGATTCTGCGTACTACGACTAGCACCATAAGCATATCCAACAAAGGGTTCCGAAGATTCAAACATCTACGATGAAATGTAAAGCATATTACTAACGTCAAGAAAACTCTAAAAACAAATTAAGATAGTGAATGCAAATCAACAGCATATGTATACAATATAATACAAAAAATTACTACGCTCATGATTAAGCATAGTAACATTTCAAATACAACCCGTTTCTAGGCTGCACCAATGGAATTCCATCGTAATCAACCAACTCATAGGTACCCTTAGTAAGAAATATTTTGACAATATAAGGGCCATGCCATAATGGCTCAAATTTTCCTATACCTATTACATCAGCTTCTTGATTGTAAAGAAGGACTAAGTCGCCCTCTTAGAAAATGCGAGGCTGGACAATTTTGTTGTATTGTGCCTTTATACGTCTCTTATGTGCTTCGTTGGCCAATTGGGCTTCACAATGTGTTTCATCAAGATGGATGAGGTTAAGGAGACACGCTTCTTCTTCTAAGGTGTCAGGTAACAAGTCAATTGTGAGTTTCAACGACGTTATTTCACATTGGATTGGTAAGATAGCTTCCAAACCATACACCAATTGAAAAGGAGTAAATCCAGTTGCGTTTCTCACCGAGGTTCGATACGCCCATAAGGTAGAGTACAAGATCAAATGCCAATTTCTTTTACAAACTCCTATCATTCGTTGAAGCGTACGTTTAAGAATATTGTTGATAGCTTCAACTTGTCCATTTGATTGTGGATAATAAGGAGTAGAATTATCATGTGAAAATCCTAAATTAGAAGTCAATTCAGCCATCATGTGATTGCAAAAATGTTTACCATGATCTATAACTATAGCCCGTGGGACTCCAAACCATTCAATAACATGATTAAAGAAAAATAATGCAGTTGTTTGTCTTGTGTTGTTGAATGTAGGCATCGCTTCGGGCCATTTGGTAAAATAGTTGACTGCGACAATAATATAACCATGCTCCCCCCCAGACGAACGAGGGTTACAAGTCATGAAGTCAATACCCCATTTCAAAAATGGTCACACAGAGAAAACAGGATGCATTGGCACTGGCGGTTTGCAGATTTTACGATAAAAAATCTGGCACGCATGACAACTTCTGACCGCGAGGATGAAATCTCGAAAAATAGTGGGCCAAAAGTAACCAATGCGGAGTATCTTCTACACGATAGTATATCCAAATAAATGTCCACCACAAGCCCCAGCATGGCAATCATTTAACACTTTTTCGGCCTCCTCATGAGTGAGGTACCTACTTAAAATGGTATCGACACCACGACTATAAAGTGTATCACCAACGATCAGATAACCTTTGGCTTGGCATCGAATATGTCGCTATTCAGAGTGAGAGGTATTAGGTTGAAAAGTTTGAGTTTGGAGATAAATGATGAAATCCCCATACCAAGGACCAAATGATTCGATCAGAAACAAATACTCGTTAGGAATTGATGGTTCCGACGTAGTTGCAGTACTATCAGAGGGAAGGTCACAGAGAAGCTTAGCCAAAACTAAAGACTTCTTTGACTTGGATTTGATGAATTCCAAATCAAATTCCTGCAAAATGAAAATCCATTTTGAATATTTTTCCCCCAGAAATTGACGTGATAAGATATAAGTCATGGGGTTGCAATCTGAAATGATAGTGGTCTTTCGGAGTAGGATATAATGGAAAAATATTGAACAGCTGCCAAGGCAAGCTTTTCTATGTATGAATATTTAACTTCCGTCTCATTGATATTATGACTCAAATAATAGATCGGATGTTCAATTCCATCTTCTACTTGGACCAAAACCATAACAATGGTCGTTTCAGCCGCGGCAATATATAGGAAATAATCATTTTTATAATTAGGGGGGTACATTAATGACGCTCGGATAAGGGTATCCTTGACAGCATCAAAAGAAGCTTGCGTAACTTGGTCCCAATGGAAGGGAACCCCCTTTTTCAAGAGTCGATTAAATCCTTTAGCCATTTCGACATAGTTTGGAATGAACCTTCTTAGGAAGTTAGCCTTTCCTTGAAGTTTCTATATCTGAAGTAAATTTGATGGAACGGGCAAATCAAGAATGTCCCGAACCTTCAAAGTCGATTCAAATTCCTTCTTTTGAGACTACGAATCCAAGAAGACGACTAGAACCAACACAAAACACACATTTATGTGGATTGAGGCGTATTTTGTAGTGTCGACAGCGTAATAAAATGGCTCTCAAGTGGATCGGGTGATCATTCTGATTTCGTGAATGCGCTGGTAAATCATCTAGATAAGGTTGAAAAATGTGCTTGATGTCATTGAAAGCATAATCCATTGCTCTTTGAAAAGTTTCCCTAGCGTTATTTAAACCAAACGGTAGTTTCCTATAAGCGAATTTTCCCCAGGGACAAATGAATGTTGTCTTATGTTGATCCTCTGGGCAGATATTGATTTGATTTTTTCCAGAAAATCCATCCATGAACGAAAAATATTTCGCATCCAGCACAATCGTCAATAATCTAGTCGATAAAGGGAGTAGGATAGTTGTCTTTTGGACAAGCAAGATTGACATCCTAATAATTGACACACACTCTAATAGTTCCTTGCTTTTTCATGACAGGAACGATATTAGAAACCCACTCAGTTAGCAGAACAGGGTATATGAAAACAGCACGCAAAAAAATTTCAACTTCTGCTTTGATGGCAGCGGATTTCTTCGGATGAACAGGACAAAGCCGTTGACACACCAGTTTGACATCAGGATACATATTAATATTGTGTTCAACAATACTAGTATCTATGCCCGGCATTTCCTCGTAAGACCAAGAAAATACATCACGGAATTCACGAAATAGAGAGTGATATGATTCGAGTTTTGATGGAGAACAAGATACATCGACATGAATATTTTCTACAACGCTAGGTTTGGTCGACATATCGATAGAAATGGTTTCTTCAATATTTGACAGATTTCGCTTGGAATCGATTGCATTGATGGGTAAAGAATTCGAAAAGAAATTTTTTATTGATGGCTGATATAGTTCACTAAGATAGTTTTCTTCATAATCAGGAAGATGGGAACGATGATGATAATCTTCCCATGGTTCTCCTTCTGACATCATGGCTTCCAAAATATTCTCATTTGTCAAGAACATTGAGGAAAAAGGATCAGAGGGAGTACCAAAATCTAAGGAATGATCAACCCAAACAGTCGGCGATGTTGATTTTGGATTCGCCGCCCAAGCCAGATAGATTGATTGCTATGCTAGCTCAATAGGGCTAGGCGGAAAAAACTCATCCAACGTAGTAATTTTAGAATCACCCATACTCTCCCTTAAGCCAGATAGAGTGGAATAAATCATGTATCAGGTCTCTATACTTGCAATTTCTACTGACGTCGCAGGCGGCGGTAATGCAAAGGTTCCCATGAGAGTGGAATCCATTAAGAGTCCTACACCAATGTTTTGAAGTTCTAGTTGGGGTATGTGAACGAACGGAACGCTTCCAATTACCTGCGAAGTGGAGGCAAAGAAGGATATTTGATTAATGACTATGATAGGACCTTTATATGGAAAGTTGATCATTCTAAAATGTGTAGAAACAATTGCAGTCGTTGCATACACCCATGGCCTTCCAAGTAGAATATTATAGTCAAGGGGTCTGTCAACAACATCGACATCAACATTCACTGTTTTTCCCCCTAGTTCAACATGTAGGTTATTAATGATACAACAAGGTTTATATATACATCCATCAAAAGCCTTCAACGTCGTTGATGATTGTTATAAGCGCGGTGAGCCAAGTGATTTCCAACAATTTAGAGACATAATGCATGTAGGTGATCCCTCATCAATAATAGTGCGATGAACAAGGTGATTGAGAACATGTACTTGTATGGAGAATGCCAATTCTACTGGTAGTTGCGGCACATAGCCCATATGATTAAAGACAACAAGATTAGAATCAATCGGATCAATTCCACTAATAGCCGACAATAAAGCCTGTTTTTGGGAGGGACAATTTTCTAATACCTCAAGAGCAGACATAGATGAAGGGGATTGAGCCAAATATTCAACTATATTATAATTTTGTCCAGCTCTGTCTCGAGGATTATATGTTGATTTGTAAATTACTCCCTTTGGTTTCTTGATTGTCAATTCAGGCATATCAGTTGGTGGTACTGATTCCGTAGAAGGATTCATTATCGAGGTAGTAGGTTGATTAGTGGCCTGACTACCATAATCTTTATTACGCGTGGATGCCAAAATATCTATTGAAGGTTTTGTGACATATAACATACACACTTGAGAACTAGGAGCTGGATCCGTACCAACCATGTTTGTGTCTGGATTTGGAAATGGGTCTATCAACAGAGCTGATGCGTGGAAATTCTTGATGATTTTTTAGACTTTAGCGCAGTGAGGATAATCCCTAACAAATTGTTCCTCATTACAAATTATGCATGGATAACGAGGTTTCCTAGGTCCAAACGATTGATCAGATTATCTTTCTTGCGGGTTAGAAGTTTTTTTTTCTTACATTTCCCCTTTTTCTTACTTTCGGGTTGCTTGTCACTTTTGCCTTTGTCAAATGACACGACATTAATTTCAGAAGAAGGTGCAGGATCAGATGCAGTAGTGTGATGTGTGCTTGCAGTTCCTATCAAGCCGTCTCCGACATGAGAGTCCTTTAATTGAGGAGGAACTGTAAAATTAGATCTCGGCGCGTTAGGAATTTTTTCATAAAGCGTACCATACTGAGTGTAGATCAAGTCTAAATATTGGGCACGAGCGATAACTTGCTCTTCTGTGACAATGCCACCCTTAGCCACATCCTCAGTTATAGATGGTAACAGGGACTTAATGAACTATTTAGCAAGGAAATGATCTGGAACAAATTTCTTAACCATTCTACGAAGACGACGCCACTCATGAATATGATCAGAAATGTGAGTAGCATTAGTCTGTTTGAAATTGTTCAAGAGTTCTATTCCAGTTTCATATCTGATGGGTAATTGGAAATGAGTCAAAAAGACAGTATCTAGGGCAGTGAAATTATCAAAAGAAGCTCTAGGTAACTCAATATACCATTTTGTAGCCGGACCTGTGAGCGTACGCTGGAAAAGACGTAGTTGAATAGAATCATCATTTAAGGAGTTTGATGAACACCATAAATGATAAGTCATGACATGAGTTGACGGATCTTCTCCAGGGTTTCCATTGAACTTAGGAATATCCGAGGGTAATTTGTGAGGTATCGTCGGCCACCAAGGAGCATAGTTAATTGGATCATTAATTAGCCGATTTAAATCTGGTAACTCTAAAGTTGCAACAAAGGGAAACTATCTATTAAGGTCAGGTTGAGCATAACCAGGGTAAGATGGAATTGCTTGAGAAACAGACCTTTAAGCACCAGCATAACAAATCTGTTGTTCGTAACCTAGATAGGGGTTGTTTTGAAAAGAAAACGCTTGAGGATTCTGTTGACCAAAACCTGGATATGATACTTGTTGAAATGAAGTTTGAGGTATTTGCGCCTGAGGCTCCCAAGGGGTCTGTCCACAAATGTTATAACCCAAATTAGGATAACTTGGATTCGGTTGATAATTATAACCAGGTTGTGATTGTGACATCCCATAAAATGGTAAACCAACTTATGAATAAGTGATTTTGGATACAGGCTGTTGTAAATTAACCGAAGGATTTGGAGTCTGTAGACCCAACATTTGAGGATATTGAGTTGAAGGACCCACTTGATAAGGTTGTTGTACAACATTTTGATTCTGTAATAGGGGTAAATATGTTTTAACAAGTGGTAATGATGTGGGTGTAATAGGTTGAACTGGTTGATACGGGTGTATAACCGTTTGTGGTTGGATAGGCAAAGTGGGATGCCATTGACACACGTTCATTTCAACATTAAGTTGATAAAAAAGTGATGGAATACTGTCATATTGGGTGACCAAAGGTTGCCCCCCAGCATGAGGAGGATAATAAGATGGAAAATATTGCTCTCCAAATGCTGGGAGTCCAGTCGATATGGTACTTGAAGGAATAGACCCAGAAGGACAGGCTTGATAGAGTCCTGATGATGTATATAAATAATCAAACCATTCAGTACTTACTATAGAATTACTAATTATAATACCAGATGATGACATTGGTAAAGCCCATGGGTTTGAAGATGCACCAGAGAAAATTCCAGATAATGATTTGTAACCTGATGGGACAATAGGGCCACCATGAAAATATGATTTTGGTGAAGTTGTGAACATCGACGGGGTAGCGAGGGAAGGAGCTGACCTAATTGGAACATATGGCCCAACCAAAGATGTTGGTTCAGGCATGGTTACTTGACCAAATGTATACCATTTTGAATCGACGGGAGTTTGAATAGGAACAAGATCAACAAAAGCAGACGGTGTTGATTGAGGAAAAGACTCGTACAGGTAAAGGTCCTCCCCAAAATGGGTTGGAGTTAAAGGTGTCTTGTCTTGTGGGATTTCTTCAATCGCAATTAAACCAGGTGGAAGTATTTCACCGTCAGGCCCAAAGTATATTTCAGGTGGTTGACTGTGTAATATGGGAGACTCAATGGCTACAAATATTTGTGGAATGACCAAGGCAGGAACAACTTTCGGTTGAATGACTTCAGGATTCATATGTTCTCGCAAACAAGAGACAGGATCTGGATCAATTTCTGGTTGAACAACGTCGGGTCCAGGAGGTATGGTCTCACTAATTGGATGGATCGTGACCACGAGTAGCTGTGCAGACTCCGTTTCGATAACAGTAGACAAACCAGGATGTGTAGGAACAACTTGAGCTAACTCTGGTTTATTGGAAGATAATGTTTCACCAGAGGTATGAATTGTACTTGATTCGGCAGAGCGTGATCACCTTCGCCTACCAGAAGTAACTTCTGGTGGTAAAGGTGGTTTTAATGCTATTCTACGCGAATGACGGGGGAAAGGATTTTTTTCTTCCAGGATTACTGATTTATTTTAACCAAAAACAAATAAACAAAATAAAAGGGTAATGTTAGGAAAAAGGGTTTACTAAGAAACTGTGAACTGCAAAATACCTCATGGCGAACCAAGAAGTACAGTTTTGAAATCTCCCTGAATGTTGTGTTCGGTGTATCACAATTTACAAGGCGTCTGACTTGGTTCACTATGGATGGATAGCACCTAAAATTTTTCCTCCCAAATATACCCGAAGGTACGTGGAGGCCCAAGTCCGTATTAGCATTGTCTGATGCGAAACCACACAGATAGAGCACCCCTTTATACTTTTCGTATTGTAACATCGTCCGATATACCTGAAATTGCGTGGACGAGCTATGATATACTTACGTACGTGGAGTGAGGTATCACACTCAGAATGTATTGCAGAAAATTTAATGACAACTGCTATGTTTTACGACGCCGAAACACATCTCTAGCCTAGACCTTCTAAATGTTATCGTTATGGTTCCAATGCTTTGTTAGGTAAATTGAGATAAATTTTATGTTGATCTTGTTTAACAATTTTCCTTTCAAAGGTTCACCGCGATGATGTAGTGGAAATTCCTAAAATTCAAACTAAGAATGATAAGAAATATTTCACTTTTATTTTTTCAATGAAAATCCTAGCTACTAGAGGGAAAGAGCAATCAATTTGAGAGCAAACAAATCAATGAGCACAAACTAAATGCAGATTTCCTAATTGTTCCTTTTGCAAAACACACAAACCACTATATGCAAATGCAGATTTTTCCTTTCAGTTCCTTTAATGTTATGAATTCAAAAAATAAACTAAGTGCACTAAATATACAAAGACAAATGCCTTTTACTTTTTGAGAAATGAGGAATATAAACAACAATTTCTCTTTTGAAGGAAAAATGAGGAATTAAACAACAATTTCTCCCATCAGGAAACAAAGAATTTACAACAATTTCCTTTTTCAAAAGAAAAAGGATCTAATGTGACAATGAAAATACTTTGAAATCAATTCGTCAATGATAAATAAAAATGCTTTAAACAAACATTGAACAAATTTTTCTTTCAAAGGAGGAAGAGGTAGATAAATTCACTAGTCAATATGAGGCTCAGGCTTTTCAAGACACAGCAGAAAAACTAACTGAAACAAATTGCAATGAAAAATTCAAAGGTATTTGGATGGTTTCAGGAGGCAACGCAGTCTCTAAAGAGAGACAGTGCTTTGCAAAGCAGGCTTGAAAGGAAGACAATGCTATGCAAAGCACTGTGTCCTGTCCAAGAGTGCGTTGGGCAAAGTGTACAATGAAAAACACAGTTATCTAACATGCTTCTAATGCAAATTTGGATTTAAAAAAGCCTAATATTTGTGAGTAACAACTACCGAGTGAATAAACAGAGAAAATCAGAGGCTAAAACACCTAGGATAAAGAGCAATCTCCCCAGTGGAGTCGCCAATTTGTTATGCGAAATTATGAATTACGGATAAATCATTCTTCCCTAGACAGGTGCTAATCTAGAACAACAGGTCAAAGACTTTACGACTATTTTTCCTAACTATAAACAGACACACAGGATGAAATAAGAAGCTTACTTGGAGTCCAAGCGCTTCCAAAGTCTCCTTTTGTAGCTTTTGTTGTAGCTTCAAATTCCAGCAGGCTGTGCAAAATATTTCTTGCAAGAATGAACACTAAACAACAAGAGATAGAAATAATACAGATGTATATTCAAGTTATTTAGCTAAACATAAACCATATACATCAAATAAGAAATCATGATATGGAAAACAAAAGCTTATACAGATGCATATAGGGACAGTAATCTTTATTAATGATAGAAGGGGAGGTTACAACCCAGTGATTGATTTAGTGTCACCATCTCCAACAGTATCCCAGCCTCATCACAATGCAGATATATCCAACAATATGTCACTCAAATCAATCTACTCAATTGACTTTCCACCAGCATTTCTCTACACAAATTCTTCCTTAAGAGTGCAAGCTTCTGTGATCCATAACATTTTAAATAAATCTTTCAGGAAATCACATAATATATTTTGGAACCAACGCGTTTCGAACTACCAACTGTAGTTCATCATCAGGATAATGATGATCCTGATGATGAACTACAGTTGGTAGTTCGAAACGCGTTGGTTCCAAAATATATTATGTGATTTCCCGGAAGATTTATTTTAAAAAAAATCTTCCTTATCAAACACTAAGATCTGTGCTCAATTTATAGAGGAGCTGAAGGTATTTTTACAATCAATGACTTTCCAATAATAGGCAAGACATGTTCCCAATCTTGTAGATGTAAAATGGACACATGGATTTGAAGTTTGACACATGTGAACTCTTCTAGAAGGCACTGGCCAAGTGGAGATTTCAGAACAATGAGAATTTCGCTCCCAATGTGACCAACGCACCCTTGGATGTTGTGAAATGCTTTGCAGAGCAGCCTCACATGGGGCTACCTGCATACGCAACGCACTTAGTCCCTTTAGAGGTAGTGTTGATGAGCTCTCATATGATATATTATAAACTTAAAATCTTGGAAACCTTTGCAGATGAAAGTCTTGAATGATTTATCTTGTTTTTTGTCTTAGGGCATATAACAACTGAAATGATAGGGGATGATAGACCCAATTCATTGGTCCTGGAGATGATGTCTAGTTAACTAGGTCATTGGGAATGGTGTTCAAATTGACCTATAACACATATGTTATTTAAAGGATTTTCATTCAGTATTTTTTGAGAATTATAAAGAGCATTATCCATCTTTGATCCTGGTACAAAATTTTTGTGATAATTTTGAGGGGTTCATTCAGCATCTTGAAAGTATTGATGGGGATATAGAATTTATGGATTATGAGATCATAGAATCCCTTCATGATTTCTCTTCCCAACAAGAATCATGAGTTTCCTCTTTGGATGAAAAATACTGCAATCAAGAAAGAGAAATGCAAATTTCAGATTCTAAAAATGAAAATCGGCAAGCCAATGGAAATTGCTATCAAAATCAGTCTTCTCCTTTGTCTGAAGATGAGATAGATCATCTCTTTAATAACCATGTTATAGCGCAAGAAAATTCAGGTGAATAGCCATGTTACAGCCCAAGCAAATTCAGGTGAATAGCCATGTTACAGCCCAAGCAAATTCAAGTGTGCAGTGTTCACACAAGTAATAATGTGTGAGTCAATCTTCTTCCATTGTTGAAAATGAAAATTTGAATTTAAATGATGGCAGTCATGAGATTGATAAAAATATACAGGAAGTTGTTATGAGTAAACCAATTTGTGAAGATGATTTCATGCAAGAAGATTAGCCAACAAGCATTGTTTTCTTTCATAAAGAGGATAGGGTTTAATACTCTTGAAGAATGTTTTCTGTTCAAGGAAGATTTAGAATATGAATTGGAGGAGTATCAATCCAAGAAAAACAGTATGCCAGAGATAGAATCAGAGTTTCTCATGCTTGAAGAATTGACAATGAACACTCAAAAAGAAGAAAGTTATGTAGTCTAATTGGAATCAATGAATAATAAGTTGCAGCAGTCTTCTCAAGTTCTCCATGATTCGATAGCTGATGTTTTAGATGATTTATGCAATCAAATTTGTTCTCTATTAATTAGAAATGAGCTTCAAAACAAAGATGATAAAAATCTAATTAGTTAACCAACATCATTATCTTGTTCAGAAAGAGTTTCATTCCAAAGTTCATCCAAAAAATTGTAGTCATATCAACAAAGTAAGGATAAAGATGGAAGTTCATATTCAGACCACATAGAGCAAAGCAGTAATGTGTTAGATGGGCTGAAAATAAAAATGTATTCTTATGAAGATCCTTTTGCAGCATTCTTGAGGTCAGATGGTGGGCTCATGCTTTGTCATTTCATTAAGATTCAATCTGATCACAAATATTCATGGCAGATGCCTTTCAGTGGTTCTTCTTTCTTGCTTATAAGCAAGCACTTGCAGAGAATTCAACTAACAGCCAAAATGTTTACATGGTTGCATTTCCTGTTCCATTTCATTTCACAAAGTGATGTATACATAGGTTAGAACAGGAGTAGTAAATAAGCTCAATTTTGAGCACTTTTTTAGTAGTATCTTCCAGTAAAGTTAGTAATTAGTCTATAGTTAAGGTTAATAGTTTTCTTTTAGTCAAGTCAGTTTTTGAGTCATTCATAGTCCATTTTTTACTCCATTGCCCAATCGATAAGGCTACTTGGTCTATGGTGTTCTTGACACCTACTAAAGGAGCTGCCATCCCCAGTTGGATCCAATGTTAGTGTTAGTATTTCAGTGATCAAATAACTTTCTTTTAGTAGCTTTTCATTAAGTTATAAGTCAAAATTTTATGTTTCAAAGTCAATTTTCAAATTAAATTTTGGTCATTGAAAGAGTCCAGGTCACATTTTTTGCTCCATCATCTCATCCATGGATGTCATCACCCTCAAAGTTACATTATCTCAAGTGTCAAGAAAAGAGGAAGGGAAATCATGATTGTCAAAGCTTCGAGGAATTAATATGCTTTCTCAGTTCAGTGAAAGAAGAAAGTGTTGCTGTCAAAGTGTAATGGTGAGAAAATTTCATTTTTGACTTCATTCATTTCATTTCCCTCTTTTATCTTTCATTTTTCCGAAACCCAAAGTCCAACACTCATTTCCCTTTTTAAAACCCCTTTTTAACTATTAAAATTCAATTTTTATAGTTAAAAAGCACCTCCGCCCACCCACTAACAACCATATCATATTTCCTTTTAAATTTACCATATATTTCTTTTATCACACCACAACAAACCTTTAATATATATCATATATTAAATATTTGATATCGTATATATTTTCCGCACTTAACCGTATTGAAACCTTTACCTTTCATTGCAAACGGCATTTCGCAGATCCAAACTTCATACATATCACAATTGGTGTCTCCTAAAAAACTCTCTGAAATGCGATTTGTGGGATTGTTGGGACCCATCATTTCCTTTTGGTCTGCTTCATAAATTTTCGATATATGTTATAATTTATATATAATATCATTCAGGAGGTTGTATCATATTCCATTGACTTGACGTAAATTTTCATTGTCTGCTTTTAAAAAGCCTTTAAATGGGACCGATCACCTTTTCACATCTCAAGATCGCAATATCACATACCTTTCCACTTACTTCCGCCTCCTTTCCTTGATTGTGATATAAATTGGGACCTTTCCCTGCCATGTCACCTAATCTCCCATTGCAATTTGCAATTCGCAAATCCTTCCCGTTGTGCTTTATGCCTACCCGCTCCGATCCCCGACTTGCAATAACCCTCTGGCCCCGATATGCGATAAAGCCTGATCCCTGACATGCGATAAAGCCCGATCTCCGATTGCGATTATTTGGACCCACCTCCCACATCACTTCGCCTTTTCACACATCGCAAAATCCATATGCCAACAGCCATGTTACCCACTCCTCTTTCACTTTGCGATTTTGATTACCCCGCAACTATTCTGCCTCGTAATATTAACCTTTTGTATCGAACGGCTCTTATTTTTTTCAACCCCCCTTCTCAATTCTGCATTTAACACTGCGGGGGGTCCAAAAAGTTGTTTTCCCACTGGCCCCACCTTCAACCTGTCTCCTTCCCATATATTTCACGTGCCCATTCCTTTTGGTTTAAAACCTATCCATACAAGGTCTTCCACTCCAACACTCTTTCCGCATTTATTTCAAAACCCTATCACGAAAAACAAGAAACTAAAGGAAAGGAACAATGGAAGAGTTTCTCTTAAACAAATTTCCGTTAAACCCACACCACCATTACATTCATCATTAGCACATTTTCAATAAGGCAACAGGCAACATTCAAAAGACAGTTGGAAGCATTACAGGAACCTCCGCAACAGTTACTCAGGCAGTTAAGATAATATCAGTAGACCCTATACTTCTTCACCTACAGTTCAAGATTAAAAACTACCACATTCACAATTTTATTAGAATCGATAAATATCAGCCCATTGTTCTGTAAATTTTTCTTGTTATTATAATAAATTAAAAACAGAAACTCCTTGTTCCCTTGGATTGTAATAAATTCCCTGTCTATGGGGATATTCGAGAGTCTAGCCTTTATGGCAGACCATTGTAAATCTATAAATACACAGAGTATAGATGTTGGTGGTGGGTTGTTGGTTGGTAGTTGGACAGTTGAGTTTTAGACTCTGATTATTACTATGGAGCTATTGTAAACGTATTTTAATAAAATCAAAGAGTTTGCAACAACAATTGTGAGATTCCAGTGGTATTTTGTTGAGCATTGTTGTCTTCTCTATTATTCCATTTCCATTATAGCTTTCTTATGTTAATCATTTAATTTATAAACAGAAATCATTATTTCTATGCTCTGTTTATTAAGATTTTCATAAGTGTGTCTTTCTTCTGATGAATGAATTTAGTAAAATTCTCATTCAGACCCCTGACTTTTTCTTCACCTTCTTTTGATGAATTAATTCAGTAAAATTATCGTTCAGACCCCTGCCTTGTCTACCGCTATACACAAGGACAATTTAAGTATGCTAAAATAGTTTACCTACCTGGCCTCACTCTGTTCTCTGCAATTCAATCTTTGAAATCAGCTTTAGTTTCCTTGATTCTTATTCCTATACAACATACCAATTACCAATCATACTTACTCATTTATAGCTTATATATATAGCCTAAATTCCTATGGTACTCAGCCAATCATTGAATAGTTAAAGTGACATAAAGAGAGCCCTCTCTGGTCTAGGTAGGGCTAGCTTCTTAGACAAAATATTGGTTTATGATTACCTTTCTCCACTCCTTTATCATCCTTGGGAATTTGGGGAGAGTGATAATAGAAGCCACAAGAAAAGAATATCACCACAAAGATAAAGAAGGGCACTGGAAAGTGGTGTGACTTCCACAATAGCCCCACTCACAACACAAGTGAGTGTGGCACCAAGCAGTCATTGATGGCTGAGCTAAAGGTTTTAGAGTCAAATGCATGTTTTTAATTTGAGCCAAACCCCGAAAAGGGGAATGCAAAAGGGAATCAGATCATGGATACAGAGCCTAGTGCCAATGTTTCCACCACCAATGTCCAGAATATTGAGCCCAAATATATATAGGAATGACTGGATGTGGGTGAAGGGGCCTCTACTATAATTCATTATCGATAGTAGGAGCCAAAAAAACCTCATCTCATCAGATGTCATTAAGAGGTTAGGCCTATCAACCACACCACACTCACAACTGTACACCATCAGGTGGCTCCACCAAGGACATGATCTTCGCATCATCCAGTAGTGTCGCCTTCTAAACAACATCAAGCCCTTGATGGATGAGGTACTATGAGATGTTTCTCCTCTTTAAGTTTGGGATGTGTTATTAGGCAAAAAAAAATTATGGAAGCTACATTCTTGTATGATTCTAGGCCTAACATTGTTACTATTACTTTGGGAAATAAGTTATACAGGATACCAAAAGTAGCCTCACCTACCTTCATCTCTTTGATCTCTGCTAATCAATGCAGTAAGATACTCTCCTAGACTGGGAAATTTTTTTCGTTTTTATTCGGTCTCAAAGTAAGGGAAGATCATGGCCACATCTATATCCCCCAAGAAGGGTTCCACCATTTTTGGTGAGGTAAATCCCCTCTGTGGAAAGAGGCGATCCCACTAGCCCCAGAGTGGGTCTAGCCACAAACGAGACAAGCTATAATATTGATTCCTAGTTAACGAATGGACAGAGATTCGATAGATAACTTACCGGAGGTCCTACGTTGTTGTTTTCATCGGAAAGAGTGGCTACCTCTTGCTCCTGGTTTGACATATCAAAATCTGATCACTTTCACGCTTGGATTCCTACACACACACAAGAAATAACGATGATATACAACATACTAATTCACATTCATAACTATCAGTCAGTCGAAGAATACTAAATCAATTGTATTAGATAATCAACACAATGATGGAACCAACACCATAGTCGAGTATATTAATGAAAGGAAGGAAGAGTAAAACCAAGCTTCGATGTTGCGGTCTCCTCCAATAGGGTTCCAGCGGAGCGCATCTCATAAAGGTTCGTCGGGAATTCGGACGGGGCTCTCTCTACGGAATTCTCCTTGGTTCTACCTTCTCCAAGTTCAGCTTCTTGGCTATATGTTCAGCTAGCTTTCATAAAGGGAGAAGGCATGTTTATATAGAGGGAGAGGGAGAGGTTAGGATCCCTATAAAAATGGAAGGGAGACCTATCTTCAAGGAGTGTTCCATGGGAGGAGGAAACCACTACATAAAGAGGGAGATCCCTGGCTCATCAACTTAACCACTTCCGGTGACTCATCGCTGAGGTGGTTAGAAGGAAACTTCCACCTATATTTTGTTGAAAAACATTCTGAAAACAACTTGCGCGGGCACAACACAGATACAGAGTTCCAAGTGGCACGGGCTCTAGTGTACATCCTCCACATTGGTGCGAGGGATGAACTGACTAGCCCCGCCAAGGCCAAAACATAGGTTTTTGTGTGTTTTTTGAGGAAATTTTCAACAGGAGAAATGATGTCCTTATGTAGAAGGATGCAAAGAAGGTGTTTGTAGAGTATGACACTGCTCACAGGTCACGGGAAAGACCCTCTAATATGTGGAGCGAGGGATTGCAAGGATGGTGACAAAATGTTGTGTAACAGATGCCCCCTAAAGCATGATGTCCGAGAGAGAGGGAGGGGTGAAATGCTTTATGAGAACGCGTTCGACCCAAACACTGTTGTCAGAAAACCTACAAGTAAAAATACAAATGATATTTCTGATACATGACATGTGGCATGGGCGCAACCATCCATAAAAAAGTACGTAAATAGTGAGATTCCTGGTATGGAGATAGCCATCTAGCAGTAGGGATCAATGAATAGACTCAGGTATGGTCGTAGCCATCCAATCAGAAGAGACATGTAATAATTCATAGTAATCCATAAGAACCCGCAGCCTGGATTTCATCAGACAAAACCAAGGGTCTTGTTCTCCATATCAACCCAAAAAAAGTACAAATTCGAGCATGCGAATATGTGAGTTGAAATCAAACATGCAAGAAAATCGTCTGATTACCAGCCAATAATGAAAGTCGTTAACAGACGTGAGAGAAACCACCAATAATGACAATGGCTCTCAAGGTATGAAAGGTACAATCCACAGAATGTGAACAGTGATCTGATGTCGAACACCCGCAGATTCAGTCGATCGAAGGCCAATGATGTGGACCTTATGTCGAATGCGAAGAACCTGTCATTGAGGCATGCAAGCTCCAAGGTACCTGAAGGGAGTCTCTAGATCAGTTTCCTAGATAATGAGTTGGAATCGATCGGAAGTGACCTAATCGAAGGTGGGCCATAATGTTTCCCACGTCATCGACATGAGACAGAGGAATATGATGCTTGTGAATCAAGACCAACAGATAATTATAGGGAGGTTGAAAACTTCAGAGGCAAACTTCTCTTGAACATATCGGTGACACGACACTGGATTTGGCAGTATTTGACATCAAGGGATCTAAGGTCATGGCGACATGGCAAAGAGCAGATGAGCGGTCAAAAGAGATTACCCAAACCCATGGAGGCAGACAAATAACGAGATGAGATGTCCCCAACCCGACACCAATGCAAACAAGTGCCATGTTCAAGAGCGACATACTGCCAACATGACTACAATCTGGTTCCATTTTCCCCCACCATTTCTGGCGAGTACCCCAATTATTTTTGAAAAACAAGCTTGAAGGGGATAGCATATGCTTGTGATGTAAGTTTTTCCTTTGGAAAAATCCAACCTAGTACATTTTACGAGCCCTAGGAAGGAGGAACTCGAGTAATTTCATAATGACGGAGTTCGATGTCGTCGGTTTTTAACGAGTCTGACAAAGGGATAACTCGAAATCTTTTCATATTTAGAGAGTTTGAAAAGAAATCAGAAAAGAAAACTCTAGCAGTCCCTTTTTGTAGGTAGTCTCACAGATCTGAAAAGGTAGAAAATTGTGTCTGGGAGAACCTCTTAGTCGTGATAGGCTAAGGTATTCCTTTTTAGTAAATAATCTATCCCAACCTGAAAAAGGGGTAAACGTATACTGGGTAGATATCGTTTCGCAGCGATTTAACGTGTTCAAAACGACAAGCGTCTTAGCAATCTTTTCAGTTTTAGAGAGTTAGAAAAGAGCTGAAAGGTGACTCCAGTAGTGAATTTTTCATGTTTTTACCGAGTCCGAAAAAGTATAAAATACAACTCGTTTCTTCGTCATAACCATGTGAAAACCTGTCGTTGCACAAAAATACGTGTCTAAAACGTATTCCTCGAAAACAATGATAAAATAATTGACAAATATGTTTTAAAACCTAATTTAAGATTTTGAAAAGTTATAAAATGCCATGAGTGGTAAAAATTATTTACTTTTCACTTTTACCTCTTTGTAGAGCAACAGTGATCCATTTTCCTTGTGATCTTGTGGCAACGATTGCGAGTGATCCAGTGAACCAATCTTGATTCTGTCAGTTTCAGGTAAGAGCCGATATCATTTTCCATATTTTGAGCTAAATTTCATTACCTTGATTTGTCATTTTGAATCCTTTAGGGGAGGATTTTTCAAAACTAGGGCATCGCGGTTGGCACGGGTTTCGGGCACATACCCGCGCCAATCGCCCCCTTTTTACACAGGGGTTGCGCCAACCGCGTAACCCAAAATCCACCTAAATTTAAAGAAAATGCAACCATTTGCTTACGAATTTCGATGCCTAAGGAGACTTACAATGCTCATATAAACAATGTGTGCAAGTACCAAGCAAAAAGATGGTAATTGAGTGGAAAGAGAGAGAACATAATGAGGAGGATGAACTAGCCATGGAGAATGAACAATGAATGAACACCCTCAGAAACTATGGGCTAAAGAAATTCTTCCTGACACCGTGCCTCCGGGTTGAGCCCGAATTGCTTCAATATTTGATAAGAATTTGGGACGAGGATCAAGAAAATTTTGTGCTTCGGAATTAGGAGCTTGAACTTGAAGTCTCTGATGTGTATTTTATCACAGGATTGTCGCGTAGGGGTGTAGTCCCTATCCTTACCGATACCCATCCTTCTGGGTGTTATAGCCTAAATCTACCTCGGGCTGAAGAAGGCAGAGACTAGGGTAACATCAAACCACGCTTAATCTGGTAGCTAGCCCTACCAGATCGAGAGAGGGCTCTCTCCTGGTCAATCTCAGCAAAAATAATCAGTGAGGCTTGAGATGACTTGAATGAAGACTGATTTTAGGCTAGGTATATGTGTAAAAGAGTTTGATTGATTTTAAGGGTGCTTTGTTGGATCAAAGGGAAAGGCAGATTTTGGGTCTGGGGAATGAGGCCTAGTTTTTGCAGAGATATGAATGGGGCAAGGTAGGCAATTGTTTTGACACTTCAATTTTGAATGAAATGGATAGTTCAGACCGGTGAGGAGTTGAAGAGGGCAAGAAACTTTCAGGAATCCTCTTCAAACATTTGAAAACATAGAAAATTAAACAAACCCTAGGTAGAGCACTGCAAATTTTAATGAATTCCACCTTTATCCTTGTTTGTTTAACTTAAGAAGAAATGAGAGGGAAAATGATACACATAAAACACCAGTAAAATTACATTAACAGAGAGAAACACATCATCAAAACAAAGAGCCACATGAATCCCAAGGAGTGCTGCAAACCCTGGTCTATTCCTTTGCCAAACTGCAGAGATGAATGTACAATGATGCTCAAAGCAATCCCAAATGTCCAACCATGCTAATGACTGAAAAACTACAAGATATAGACAACACTAACTCATCCCCAGCCTCTAGGGGTCGAGCTCACAATTTTAGGAGCTGTTTCAATAAGATCTAAACTGAGAATTGTAAAATAGGCAGTGGAACATCTTGCCTCTATAAAATAGGAAACTGATTCAATCAGTTGCAATTCACCTTTTGATGGATGAATATACCTCCATGAGTAAAAATTTAACAAAATTACATCAATATCCATCAAAATACATCCAATTACATCATGAGTTTAACATTTGGAAGTAAGAAAGTCAAAATGTCAAAAACTAGGCAAAAAACAGAGTTACTGAGTCTAAAATAAGCAAAAATCCCCAATGTGCCGCGCCTGATTTCTCTATGCGTCATGCCAGTTTGGAGCTGATTTTGAAGGTCTTCCCGATGTCCAAATTATCTCCAAGTGGCTTGTTGGAAAGGTATGACTTTCTACTTTCCAACACAAGTGGAATTTATAAATTTGGCTTCCATTTTCCCCTCAAAAAATGATTTCTCCCAACACTGCTTCCTGTGTGTCCAAAAAGGGGCAGAATGGTCATTTTTAGGGTGTTTTTGACCCTTCTGGAAGCCCAAAACCTGTCAAAATCTCTTGGCCATAGGTAGGCATGCATAAATTTTCATGACAAATCCGAAAATATAAATTTTTACCCAAGAGGAGCCTCCCATAAAAAGCGCGCGCCAAGTGGCGCGATGCGTAGAGCTGAAAAATCTTTTTTTAGGCCAAAAAAAACAAAATTTGCAAAATGTGTCCCAAATTTCTTGAAATTTGGGCTGAATGTCCTACATCATGTACTATGTTGGGCCAAGGAAGCCTCGGCCAAAATCTGAAGTCTATCTTTCCTTTTCCGATGCTTTGAGGCCCTCTTCAACTTAGACTTCAGGATCTTGATTCGTGCCTCACAAACATGATTTCTTGCCCAACAATGATTCTCCATGTGCCTCAACATGTTCTTTTCCTTATTGGCCTTCTCCAACAGCTTTTCCAAATGAATATTTACCCTTTCAAGCCAAGTTTCGCGATCAGCCTCAATCTCTTGCTCAATGGATGTCATCTCGGTTTGGCTCCTTTTGGCAGCTTGCCGGTTCTCACATATATTTTGCAACTCCATGATAGTTTTCTGATCTTCTAGCTGTTTGTTTCTCTGCTCAAGGTATTTGATTATCCATTGGGCTCTTTGAAACTTGACGGAAAAAAATTTTATTTCCGCCTTCTTCTCCTGAACAATCTCTCTCAGCTTTGAGCTTGGTGAGCCCAAATCATCATCAATGAGTATGAAATCTGTATCCTAGCCTCCTGAAGGCCCCTCATCATGTATTGGCCTCTTACCCTTGTCTTGTACCTGTACTGCTGATGAAGGAAGTGGGACCCCTTCCACCCCGAGTGGAGATAATACTCGCCTGGCTGCTGCAAACAACCCTCTAGTGCCCCTTTAATAGGTGACAAACACCGGCACACTAGCGGTCTGTGTCTCATGACCTCCATGCTGATATGAAGGTTCACCTGCCTCATGAAAAGCCTCCGAAGGTACCTGAGAAGATGTGAAGAAATCATTAGAAATGAAATCCTCCCATGAAATATCCTGCAAGCCGAGCTAATGCATAACCACAATTTTTATGACTGCAAAGTGATAGATACTGCTATATTGCTGCTCAGGAGTTTTCCTTTGCACGAGGGTGGTCATCTTCTCAATATTCCGGCATATGAAGTAAGGGAGGTTCATCATTCTCGCCCTGGTAAAATGCATCAGCAACCTGATATGATAGGCATAGAGACGTGAAAACTGGCCCTCACAACTGAAATATTTGATAATGAGTTTCATCAAAGGAGCATATGAATCTTTTAGAAACTGAAAGGGAAAAACTCTACTGAGTTGTCTCAAAGAACCAGGCTTGATATATGGCTCATAGTGTTCCCTGTCAACCTGTTGCCTTTTGTTCCATTGCTCTCCAACATTTGTAATTATGGTTGCTTGCGAGATAGTTTCAGGTGTTAAAGTGAATGTCACACCTGCAAGAGTGACTTGGCCATTATGTAAATGCAACACAAACAATCGGACCAGCTCATGATGGTGGTGAAATCTAGCAACCATTTCACAAAATTGATAACAATACTGCTGTTGAAAACATGAAATACCAAGAGGACAGGCCTGCAGCTCAGCCAATGAAGTAGGCTCCTCCCTCACATGTCTGCCACTCTTATGAGGTCTCCTAGGTGCATGCAATTCAGTTGTGGAGTCACTGTCTCAGTCATAAGAAGAATATGTCTCCATGTTTGCCAAATTCTATGTTGCCTTAGATGAATATGAGGAGTTTGGTGTCTTTAGTTTTTGTTGCCAAATGTGTGATAATATGTGAGGGACTGTGGAGGGAGAGGGTAGGGGGAATGATGGGATATTGCCAATTGAAATTTGTCAATTGAAGAGTTTAGGGGCAGTCACTAGGTTTTTTGGGATAGCATTTGGGTTTGGGAAATTTGTAATTAGGATGTGGGATAATGGTAATTTGGATAGGGAATTAGTGATTTAGGGATATAAGGGAATAAGGAAATGGGTTGATGTAACGAGATAATCAGTGAGGAGGGAATAACAGGGTGGGGAAATGGGAGTGATAGGCACAAAACCAAATTATAAACCCTAAAGAAGCATTCTTTGAACAAGATAATAGGGTTTGAATTTTTGTTTAAATCCTCATAGATATCACAAGACACATGTTCATTGGCAGTGACAACGTTTATTGACTTACTTGGACCGGAAGTGACCGGGAAGATTTGAAGTTTTGAGAGGAATGGCAATGAAATTGCTTTGCGGCCCTACGCGTTGCGCAACAAACCCAAGACACCGCGTAATTCCTATGCGCCGCGTAGGAGTAATTTCAACACAATGGGGGCCAACCCAATGCGTCGCGCCCGTCCAATGCGTCGCGTCGCCCAACCAATGCATCGCGCAGTCGAACTTGCACAAATCTGCCTTCAAACTGCTTCCTTCACTCTTCACAGTTTATCCTTGGCTCACTCTGTCCTCTTGGCATACAAATGAGCTTTTCAAACATGAAAATGATTTATATACCAAGGATCTTTAATTCTTCATTTCAAAAAAACCCACTTTGTAATGTTTCAGATTTTGACACTTTCTAAAACTTTGTTTTGCTTTATTTTGGATTTTTTACTGAATGATGTGCTTTCTGTTTTTCCTGAAGGGAATGGATTGGTTGGAGCTTGACAAAGGTGACCAGGGTTTCCAATGAAAATATTATTACAACTGAGAAAACTTGAAATTACATTACATTTATACATAAATATGAAATACTCTATTTTTCTTCAAAACAGAGTTTTAAAGAAAAATACATTATTAAGCATATGATGATGAAATTTTTAGTACTGAATCCTTTTGTCAAACTCCTCATGTGCCTGTTGACCATTATGGGGGATTTAGAAAACCTTATTAATGAAACCCTAGACCTAATGACACTAAAACCCTAATCCGAACTAAAAATGACTCTTTGTGACTGCAAATGATCTTAATGGACAGAAATAGGCCAGCAGGTAAAGGACATGAGGGACATGAGCAACAAGCCACTACCGTCAAATGATCCATGCTCCTAATGGAATGCAGTTGACTGAGTGAGACACCTAATATGCAATGCAACAAGATAAATTTGATCACTGACGGAGGGATGAAGATACCGACACTAACACCAGGGAAAGCATGGAAATGGTGATTGACAGGGTGTGCCGAGGGGCACGAAAAGGAACAGGGAGTGGAAAGGTTGACATCCAAACCATCCCTGATCTGGAACTAAAAGTAGTTTTTTACACTATCACACGGCCTGTAGGATCGCAAGCACCGCATGAGGCCACAAAGGCACAACTACTTCTTGCCTCAGAGTGCATGAACCCAACTCTCTTCAACTGGGCTAAGGACGTGACTATTAACATCAAGCAGCAACTTACCAAGTGCAAGAAGACCAAACTAAAGCACTTTGGATATGGATTTATTCTGGTATCGTTCTTCTTGGAACGACTACCCATATTCCAGCATCAGGAGGTCATTGTCCTGATGCCACCACCCAGAGAACCACTAATGGCCCGATGGGCTGCGTTGATGCCTAGAGTAGGGGGTGGCAAACAGATGTCCTGGAGGCCAGAGTTTTTTTATTGGCTCCGTCGACAACTGATTTTCATGGAGGATTGGCCCTATACTAGCACAAACTTCACCGGTGATCCAGACCTCCCGCTCACGGAGGGAGAGGATTGTGACGAAGAGCTAGGTGAGACTCATTTTTTATTTTCATGAGTTTATGATTTTTTGGTATATATGCATGTTCTGATATTTAATCTTATATGTATGTAGATGTGGGCCCAGAGCGACCTACAGGTATGTCGCCGATAGCGAGGCGAACGCCTCGTGATTTCGATCCTCATGGTGAGGGCAGTAACGAGGAGATAGTACAGAACCTGGAGGGGATCACCTGTGGGATTCCAGACTATGCTCGTTTTGATGATGTTCCTTGAGCCTATTAGAGGAACACTGTAGGGGTGTCGAGTTGTATCCACCGCCTGCTGAGGCGGTTGGTACGGGCAGTGACGTGCTATCATGAGCACCACGCCGATTAGGCACTTAGGCTTTTATTTCCACACAATTTTGAGAGACATGTTGTCTCGCAATGTAACTGAAACATACATATATATTTTTTGGGTTTTATGATGCATACGTTGCAAACAATCGATATATATATACATATATTTTCTACATGGGTCTATTTACATATGATGATGTTTTATAAATTGCGCAAATGTCTATCTAGCACAATGTTAGCTATTGCATCAGTTAATGTATTCATTCGTCTTGGTATATGTTGATATGTGATGAAATCAAAATGTCTTTCAAGTAAACGAATACGCAAATACAATCTCAAAATGCATGGGTTTCGAACCGAATAATGACCGTTAAGTTGAAGAACAACAAGCTGCGAATCGAGATTTACAAGCAATGCGCATATGCTGAGGTTAACTGCCTCGGTTAATAGTTCCAAAAAAAGCACTATATTCAGTGAAATTGTTTGTATTTGGTCCTAGACAAATACCATGTAGGTTAATCAACTCACCAATAGGATCATAAATTACCCAGGCTGCCGAAGACAAGTTCCTAGTACTACGAGAAGCACCATCCGCGAAACCGACATAAGGGGAAATAGACATCTGCATAAAAAACAAGACCCAATAAGCAGAAAAAAATCTTACAAAGCACATCAAACCAAAGCATGCACAAAAATGAAAAATTCACCTATGTACACATATCATGCATGAATGACTCAAGCATAATACTTTTTTAGGTACAACCCATTTCTGGGTTGTGCTAAGGGATAACCTTCATAATCAATAAGCTCATAAGCCCCATTCTGTAACACACGTTTGATGATGTAGGGCCCATGCCACATGGGTTGGAATTTACTTGCCCCCAGCTTGTCATGAGCTTGGTCATATAGGAGAATGAGGTCGCCTTCGATAAAAGAACGAGGGGAAACTGTTTGGTCAAAATGAGATTTGACTCGCTTCTTCTGTGCTTCGATGACCAAGGAAGCTAAGCGATGAGTTTCATCCAATCTCTCTAAGTAGAGGAGACGCTCTTCCTCAGGCGAAGTATTAGGAAATAACTCCACAACTAATTTGAGTGAAGGGATTTCACATTCAATCGGAAGAGTGGCTTCTAGACTGTACACCAACTGAAACGAGGTAAATCCAGTCGCACTCTTAATCGACGTTCGGTAAGCTCAAAGAGCTGAAAACAACATGAGATTCCAATTGGATTTATGGATTCCAATTGTTTTGAATCATTGTAACAAGGAATTTGTTTATGGCTTCAACTTGGCCATTATCTTGAGGGTAATAAGGCGTTGAGCTGTCGTGACGCAGACCCAACTTAGACGTCGGCTCCATCATAACACAGTCCCAAAAATGAGAACCATGATCAGTAACGATGGCCTGAGGGACACCAAGCCGAGTAATAACATGATCGAATATGAATTGCATTGTTGTCTTACCGTCCGCAACCAGTGTAGGCATTGCTTCGGCCCATTTTGTAAAATAATCAACAGCGACGATAATATAGGCATGCCCCTCGGCCAAACGAGGGTTACACGTCATAAAATCGATGCCCCATTTGGAAAAGGGACCAATGGTAACGACAGGGTGTAAAGGAATAGGTGGTGCACGCATCTTGTGTTGATAAATCTGGCACGCATGACATTTGCGTACTGCGACAATGCAGTCTTCAAAAATGGACAGCCAGAAGTAGCCAGCACGAAGGATTTTCTAGTGCGGTGGCATAACCAGACATGTGACCACCACAAATGCCACTGTGGCAGTCATTTAAAATTTTCTCAGCTTCCTCGAGGGTCAGACATTGGCGGAGTACAGAATCAACTCCGACATGATAGAGGGTATCTCTAATAATACGATAAGGTTGCGACTGATGCCGAATGCGGCGTTGGGAATCTTTCGTTAACTCAGACCTAAAAGTATAAGTTTGGAGATACACGATGATATCACCGTACCACGAATCGAGGGTGCTAATCAAGAAAAGAGTTTCGTCCGGAATATGATCCTCGGAATGAGAAGGAGTAGATTCGGCAGGGAGAGAACAAATCAAATCAGCGAAAACAAGTGATTTCTTTAATTTGGTGGTAGTAAACACTAAATCAAACTCTTGGAGGATAACAATCCAGTTTGAGTATTTTCCCCCCAGCAACTGTCGAGACAAAATATAGGTCATGGGGTTACAATTAGAAATCACAGTCACCGTGTGTAAAAGGATATAATGACGAAAACACTGGACGGCTTGGACCGCAGCCAACGCTAACTTCTCGACATGTGCGTAACGCGTTTCAGGGTCGAGAAGGTTCTGAGACAAGTAGTAAACAACATGCTCGTTACCATCATCATCATCTTGAATCAAAACTATGGCGATCATACTGAAGGCGGCAGCTAGATAGAGGGTGAAATCATGATGGTAATTCGGAGGACGTAATAGAGGATCATTGACAAGCAACGTCTTACGCATATCAAAAGATTGCTGAGCAACCTCATCCCAACAGAAAGGGATGTCCTGCTTTAAAATTCATGTGAATCCTTTGGCTACTTCATCGTAGTTTGAGATAAAACGACGTAAGAAATTTGCTTTCCCTTGGAGACTCTGGAGCTGGTGTAATGAGGGTGGAGAGGGGAGATTAACAATAGCCTCAACCTTAAGTGGGTCAAGGTGAATTCCGTATTTAGATACGATAAACACTAAAATTCTACCGGAATCGACACAGAAGACGCATTTATGCAGATTGAGCCGAATGTTGTAGCATCTACAACGAAGAAATATCTGGCGGAGATGGTCCGGGTGGTATTTTCGGGCAGTTGAATGAGCCAGAAGGTCATCCAGGTATGGTTGAACGATATGATGAATATCGTGAAAGGAATAAGACATCACGTTTTGGAACGTAGCCCCAGCGTTCTTCAAGCCAAAAGGGAGTTTCTTATACGTGAACGTTCCGCAAGGACAGATGAAAGTAGTCTTGTGTTGATCAGATGGGAGAATGTTGATCTTATTGTAGCCAGAAAAGACCGTCCATCAGGGAAAAAATCTCACTCCCTGCACAATCGTCAATGGTGTGTTCAATAAAAGGGGTGGGATAGTTATCCTTAGGATACGCCTGATTGATATCGCGATAATCAACACAGACATGAATTACTCCTTGCTTCTTATCCATAGGAAAAATGTTAGAAACCCACTCTGTCAGAGGAATTGGATAAATGAAATCCGCTTTGAGAAGTTTTTCAACTTCAGCTTTTATGGCGGCGGCTTTTCGAGGATGCACTAGACGAAGACGCTAGCGAACAGACTTCGCACCTGGGTAGGTGGGAATCTCATGCACCATAATACTGGGATCAATTCTAGGCATTTCTTTGTAAGACCAGGCGAAAACATCACGGAATTCGTGAAAGAGGCTAGTATACACTTGGACTTCATCGAAAGAGCAAGTGACTCCCACATGGATGTTCTCACAATTCCTAGTTTCACAAAAATGTCTATAGGCATCGTTTGAGTAATGTTACCCAAGTTACCTTCAATGAAGACTTCATGAGTCAAGATAGGTGTTTGAAGTGGCGGAGAAGGAACTTGAGACACAAAATGCTCAAGACACTTAGACATTTCCTCGAGGATAGGGATAAACGAGGAACGATGATGCCCATCACTCCACGGTAGATCTTCGAGAGACATGGTTTCCATTATGGCCTCATTGGATGGAAACACACTTCTTTCAAAGGATCAGGAGAATCCGCATCGCCCAGCCAGGGGGATTGAGAATAAACGTCGCGAGACATGCTCAAAGGAGCACCTTCGGAGGGGGGAGAATCAAATGCAGCTATAAGCTCACAATAATTGATTTCAATTGGACTAAGCAGCATTGAATCCCCAAATGAATCAACATGTTCAGGTAAAGGGACGATCCATGGGTCATCCGACCGAGAGATCATATTAACTTGAACGGTATTGGGTGGCGAAAGGGGAAAGATACCCATGAGGGCAAGATCTTTGAAAAGACCTAGACCTACACTATCGAGGGGAGAAGGAATCTGATCCACATATGGCACGTTGTTCTCGAAAGACGAGGTAAAGAACGACAACTAGTCGACAGTGATGATTTTTCCCTCGTGTGGAAACTTTAGAAGTCAAAAGAGGGTGGACGAAACGCATAGCATAGCGTGAGTCCAACTGCGACCGAGTAGAAGATTGTAATTGAGTTTAGCGTCAACGAATTCTACTTCAACATTGACCGTCTTTCCTTGCAACGTGATCGGCAAGCTAGCGAGAACACCCAAGGGTTTCGATTCCCTTCCATCAAATGCCTTAAAGGCATTGGGTGACGAAGTTAGGGCTGGAGAGCCAATAGCCTTCCAGCAAGTAGATGACATGACACAGGTAGATGCACCTTTGTCTACAATATCTCTATGGATGTTGAGACCGTTAATGCCGACTTGTATGAAAAGCGCAATCTAGTGCGGAAGTCGGGGGACAAAAATCTCTAAGTTGAAAGAGAGAAGGCTAGAATCAGCAGGATCAAGCACGTCGATCGTAGATAATAACACTTTCCGTTGAGACAAAAAACTCTAAAGCACTTATAACACTGACATCGCAGATGGCGCCTGTGCTAAATCCTCAACAATACTATAATACTGAGCAGCACGGGCGTTAGGATTATAAGAAGATTTCTGGAGAACACCTTTAGAAGGTGGTCGTACAACGGGTTCAGCACTGGGCCTTTCAATCTTAAGAGGACCAGAGGTAGGTGGGGGAGGAGGACCATCGGCGATCTCTTTCCCGGTTGCCTGGCGTGATCCAACATAATCTTTTGACTGAGTAGCGATGGAAACGGGTGTAGAACCGTTCATCATGAATACTTGAGAGCCAAATGATGCATATGGCGAAGGTTGCTCGACCATCTGGGTTTGCTGAGATGGGAAAGGTTCTTCAAGGGCCGTCGGAGTTCCCTTAGTGCCTTTGAGCAGTTGACTAACCTCGGATCGTCTAGGACAATCCTTATTGTAATGTTTCTTATCACAAATTAGACAGGGATACTTAGACTTTCGTTGTGAACCATCATCAGCATGTGATTTAGACGATTCTAGTTTTGGGCCATCGGCTTTGGCCTTGCCTTTTCCCTTCTTTATCCCCTTGGATGTTTTTTCCGCAAGATTGGCCTGAACGGCATTGACCTCCGAGGTTTTACCAAAATCTGGGGTAGGCTAAGGAGAAGAACCGTTGGAAGAATTTGATTTATGCTTCCCATTGGAAGACTTGTGTGAAGTATGAGACACAGAACCAATAACGTCATCGAAAGATGGGGTAGTCGGTGCTTTAGAGGTCCCGGGTCGTGGAGCATCAGTCAAGATGTCATACAAAATGCCCGATTGAGAGTACACCAAATCAAGGTACTGGGCACGAGCAATAGATTGTTCCTCGGTTACACATACCCCCATGGCAATGTCTTTCACGATTTGATTGACAAAAAAGATAGTGAACCAATGAGTAAGAAGTTGATCAGGAATTTCAAACTTGATCAAGCGACGATGTCATCTCCATTCATGAATGTGGTCCGAGATATGGGTAGCCTGGTCCTGTTTCAAGGATGTTAGGAGATGCGTCCCGGCTTCATAACGAACCGGCAACTGGAAATGAGTAAGGAATGCCATAGCGAGAATGTTGAAATCTTGAAAGATGCCACGAGGCAGTTCGATGTACCACTTAGCAGCAGCCCCGGTGAGAGTGCGCTGGAAAAGTCAAAGTCGAACAGAGTCATCCACCCAAGAATTGGAAGAACACCATAAATGGTATGTCATGATGTGTTCTTGGGGGTCTTCTCCATATTTTCCCTCAAACTTGGGACAATCACCAGGAACCTTCGTTGGAACTAGAGGCTAATAAGGATTATGAAGAATGGGATCATTGGTCAATTTGGACACATCCAGTAACTCCAACGTGGCGAGAAATGGTAATTGAGGGTTAAAAGGCATAGCAGGTCCTTGATAAGGACCCGTACCCATACTCCATCTTGGTTGAGTATAACTCTGCCCCCATTGGTTCTGTCCGAGAGGATTAGAACCATAAGGGGTATAAGCCGGATAATTTGGTTGATATGGCAGCAGAGGACCAAGATACAGGGGTTGAAAACTAGGATACTGATTCTGAGTATACGAGGTTCCCGATTAAGCAGCATAAGGATTTTGCTGCGGAATATAAGTATGGAATAGAGGTTGAGGGTAATAAGGAGGACCTTGAGGCACGTTGTATACCAGTCGATATCGACCTTGAGGGTAATAACCGCCTTGGGTTTGAACAGACTACTGATAAGTAGGGCCCTGCTGAGTTGGATAAGTCGGGCACAGAGGTTGATTCGACTGCGGCATAGAATAGAGTGGTGGCTGAGCAGGGTGAACTATCTGTGCAGGTTGGCCCGGCTGAGTAGGTTAACCTGACTGATGAGGGCCACCAGGTTGAACCTGCGAAGAAGGTTCACCTGATGGCTGCAGTGGGCCAGGTTGTGCCTGATAACCATGTTGAGCTGGAGCAGGACCATAAGATGGCCCTAGTTGTGCAAAATTTGGACCAATTGGAAGATATGGTTGTTGTGGTTGCACCAATGGTTGAGATGGATGGATTTTCCCCCCAAGACCATATGACTGTCCGGGTTGATATACTAGTTGCCCAGCTGGTCTTTGAGGTTGCCTCGGTTGGACCACAGGCTGAGCTTGTAAAGGTTGACCTTGAGGATTGTAAGGCTGCCCTTGTGGGCCGTAAAATTATCCTTGCTGGACCGAAGGTTGTCCCTATAAGGGTTGCCCTTGTGAGTCGTACGCGTACCCTTGCTGCACCGAAGGTTGTCCCTGAAAGGGTTGTCCTTGTGGGTCATAAGCATAGCATTTCTGAACCGAAGGTTATCCCTAAAAGGGTTGTCCTTGTTGGTTAGAAGGTTGCACAGGCAAGGTAGGTCTAAAACTGGAAAGGAACTGATAAGCCTCAGGAGTAGGAAAATAGATAGGGTTGTCGTGCTCATCATATTGAAACGGAAGTGAATAAATCGGGGTACCATTCGCACCATAATGAGAAAAATAATAACAATAAGGATCCTAAGGGGACTCATTAGTCTGGGAGCTCTGCTGCTGAAAAACCAGCCGATACTCCTCAAAAGAAAGGCTGTCAGGGATTGCCATGGCAATCAAAGTCTCTACCAAAGCTGAAACTCCTGACGACTGAGTGGTGACAACCAGTGCCGATGCAGCCACGCAGATAGTAGGCCTAGTGGGGACAGACGTAACAAAAGGCATCAATGAGACAGGTGTCTTCGGCAACATCCCTAATAATGGGAAAACCGGCTCCCTCGACGAAGTTGATGTTTCCATGGAGGAAATACCAGCTATAATTTGACCCAAAGACCTATATCCGGCTGGAAGCGATATCAATGTTGAACATTGAGCAGGCTCTTGATGGATTTCTTCTAGGAAAAGTTGGTATTCTTCATCAGAAACTGGAACACCTTCACTGCCATTAGGACCAAACGAGTCCATGTTTGAATCCACTGCAAGATCTTGTAAAAGAATACAGGAGCTAGGAGGTATGAGAGAAGCCAAAAATGGAGATCCCGATTTAAGAGGGGGAAAATGTTCCTCGAACCCAAACCCAAACCAAGCGTTTGAAAGAGGCCAATGGAACTCAATTGTTTCCCCAAAGGAGTACTCTGACGGGATAACTGGTTGCTAAAGCTCGGCAGACCTAGAGGTTTGCAAGGTTTCAGATGAATCGTCCGAGAAAGGACTACCAGTAGACGAAACCGATGGTTCCGTCACTGTAACTGTAGCACACCAGAAAAGGGAAAAAGACCGAAAAAGAAGACTCTTGGATCAAAACCAAGGCAAAAAAAGACAGGCCAAGAAATCCAACTTTAATGGGCATGTAATCATAGGTATTTTATTTTACCACATTAAAACCAAAAATTTGTTGTTTCATGTTTTAAGAGTCAAGAAACAGTCAAATATGACTCTAGTCTCTTTCAGTTTTAAGCGAGCGCAAAAGGACAAGTGCTCGATGATCTTTTTAAATTTATGGAGTCGGTAAAGATCGAAAATGATTGCTCAGGTAGTCTAGGTAAAAGGGTGTATCAGGTTTCCGTGAACTTCCATATACACCTTGGTAATCAAATGAAAGAAGAATCCTACTGAAGGACCTAGCTTTATCACAGTAGTCTCCAATGTTTTGTCTTCGGTATCACGTTATGGCACAGTATTCTACCTCCTATGGACAAAAGTGATTTTGTAACCCAGAGGGGCTTCCTATATACTGGACACAAGACGGGGAGCACGCAAAGTCCGTACTAGTGTCGTTTCAAGATGTATGGCTATGCGTGCGCTTGCTAGGTTTAAAGACGCTGAACACGTCTCTAACTCTACACCACTAAATGCTCTCCTTGGGTTTCAATGCGTTTTAGTTTATTGAATAACTCTTTTAAGTTGATCCGGTATTTATGTTTCAATTCCAATGTCCTACCGAATGGCCGAATCTCACGAATCCCCAAATGCAAGATACATGCCAGTATCATTTCACTACGAAAAGCTATCTAGGAGAAATTTTAGGAGTTTTCAAGCGATAGAAAATAATGAGAACACATAGAAGCATCCACTACGGTATCTGATGCAAGCTAATGAAAATGAGAAACCTCTCCTAGAATGCCCAATGCTAGTTATGCGGAAGATTTTCCAATTTCATAATGCAAACAAGAGGTACATATATATATATATATATATATATATATATATATATATATATATATATATATATATATATATATATATATATATATATATATATATATATATTTCAATGTAATAGAGCACACAATGACCTAAATGACATGAAAAACAAACCTTCATACTAGTTTGAGAATGTCAATGCGAGAGTCGAAGCGAAACAATTCAATCAACTCAAAAGAAAATAAAACAAAACTCAAACCAATGTTGCAATCTCTCAAATCAAAGAAAGATGTCGAAACAAACCCATACAAGCAGTGTAATATATGCTTGGAGTGACAAGAAGCACAATTGAATGAAAGAGGCAAGACTCATTCCACCAAATGCAATCACTCAAATGGATCAAGGGAGCTGAATGCAATCAAACAAGGAATGAAGTTGACTGTGAAACAAAAGACCCAAACTCCTACAGGAGGCTCAGCATACCAAAGCACTAGAAAACCCTAATGCCATGATGTTGATAGGAAACAGACAAGCAACTGAAGGAAGGAGGCTGTTCACAATCACAAACAATCCCAAGGCACTCAAAACATGTCAAGAAATTACCCAGAAACACAAGTACTGACCAAAAAACTCCAAAATAAGGCAAACCCTAATACCTACAGGAATTGGCGCGACTGTTTGGCTGTAATTAGTGCCAAACAGGGGATGGCGCGGGTGTTGAACTAGCAACAAGTGCCAGTGGGCGCGACTGTATGGCCAGAAACGTGCCAAGACATTTAACCCTGGTAAAAGGAAAATTTTGGAAAACAGAGGTCAGATATGATCCTCTAGGGACGAACAAGGGTCTAAGAATTAGAAAAAATAATCAGAAAAGGAAAGATAAGCAAGCAAAGACCAAGAAGAAGACCTAATGGATGAAAGACAAACTCACACTGATCCCCAGTGGAGTCGCCAATTTGTTGGTGAGGTGAATCCCCTCTGCGAACAGAGGCAATCCCACTAGCCCTAGAATGGGTCTAGCCACAAATGAGACAAGCTATAATATTGATTCCTAGTTAACGAATGGATGGAGATTTGATAGATAACTTACCGGAGGTCCTACGTTGTTGTTGTCATCGGAAAGAGTGGCTGCCTCTCGCTCCTGGTTTGACAGATCACGATCCACTCGCTTTCACGCTCGGATACCTGCACACACACACAAGAAACAACGACGATATAAAACATACTAATTCACATTCGTAACTATCATTCAGTCAAAGAAGACTAAATCAATTGTATCAGATAATCAACACAATGATGGAACCAACACCATAGTCGAGTATATTAATGAAAGGAAGGAAGAGTACAACCAAGCTTCGACGTTGCGGTCTTCTCCAACAGGGTTCCAGCGGAGCGTGTCTCACAAAGGCTCGTCAGGAATTTGAACGGGGCTCTCTCTACGGAATTATCCTTGGTTCTACCTTCTCAATAGTAATTACTCAGCTATAGTATCTCTTCTCCAAGTTCAGCTTCTTGGCTATATGTTCAGCTAGCTTTCATAAAGGGAGAAGGCATGTTTATATAAAGGGAGAGGGAGAGGTTAGGATCCCTATAATCATGGAAGGGAGACCTATCTTCAAGGAGTGTTCCATGGGAGGAGGAAACCACTACCTAAAGAGGGAGATCCCTAGCTCATCAACTTAACCACTTCCTGTGACTCATCCGTGAGGTGGTTAGAAGGAAACTTTTGCCTCTATTTTGTTAAAAAAAATTCCCAAAACAGACGGCGTGGGCACAACACAGAGACAGAGCGCCAGGTGGTGCGGGCTATAGTGTACATCCTCCACATTGGTGTGAGGGATGAACTGACTACCAGTGCCAAGGCCAAAACATAGGTTTTTGTGTGTTTTTTGAGGAAATGTTCAACGGGAGAAATGATGTCCTTATGCATAAGGATGCAAAGAAGGTGTTTGTAGAGTATGACACTGCTCACAGGTCATGGGAAAGACCCTCCAATATGTGGGGCGAGGTATTGCAGGGACGGTGACAAAATGTTGTGTAACAACCATGCAACAAAAGCTGGTGGATGAGGTCATGGAAGAATAGAAGGACATCTTCTCCTCACCTATAGGGGTCCCTTTGCATTGTAAGGTCAAACATTCAATCGATTTGACTCCTGAAGCGCCTCTACCCAATGGGTCAATATACAGTCATTTTATTATGGAAAATGAAGAAATCAACTAGAAAATCAAGGATTTGTTGCAAAAAGGGCACATCCGGCCATGTTTATCACCTTATGGAAGCTCGATTGTACTTGTACAAAAGAAGGATGGGACATGGAGACTTCGCATTTATTATCGAGCACTAAATAAAATCATTGTCACGAACAAGTATCCAATCCCACGGATTGATGACCTTCTTGATTATCTCAAGGGGGCCAAGTACTTCAACAAGATCGATTTAAAGTCCGACTATCACCAGGTTCCAATAGAATGCATAGATGTATGGAAGACCACCTTCAAGTATAAGGAGATATTTTTTGAGTGGTTGGTCATGCCTTTCGGGTTGACGAATGCCCTTGCAAAATTTATGAGGTTGATGGATGACATCTTACAACCCTTTACCAAATTTTTCGTGGTTGTATATCTAGACGACATCCTCATGTTCAACTGAAATTGGGAAGAGCACTTGTAGCACATTCGACAGGTCCTTCAAACCCTGCGACAACATAAACTATATGCCAACTTGGAAAAATTCACCTTTGGCGTGATCCAGGTCTAATATCTAGGTTACATCATTGATGAGCAAGGTGTGCATGTCGATCCAACTAAGATCCAATTTATTCGATATTGGCTAGCCCCAACCACTCTAAAATAGCTTCGCGGCTTTATGGGCCTTACCTATTTTTATTGGAGGTTTGTGTTGGTATTCTCTCATGCACTTGGCCTTTGAGTCAAGTTACCAAGGGTAGTGTGAAAGAAAAAAAATTATGGTCCTAGTCCCAATAGAAGGTGTTCGTTGAGCTAAAGCACCACCTTTTCTCTGCACCAGTACTCAAATTTCCTGACCTGCAACAACCATTTGAAATTTAGATAGACACCTCTGACTATGCTATTAGTGCAATTCTCACCCAGCAAGGGCCTCCGGTGGCCTATCACAATGAGAAACTTTTCGATACAATTCATAAATACCCCACCTATGATAGAGAGATGTATTCCATAGTGTAGGCTTGTCGGAAATGGAAACATTGATTTCTATGGAAGGAGATGGTCATCCACACATATCAATGACCTCTTTAGTTTATACATACATAAGAGAAGTTGCAGAATGATCGCCATCAAAATTGTTCCACATGTCTGCAACAATTCCATTTGAACATTAAATATAATAAGGGAAACACCAATCATGTTGTATATTGCCTAAGGCGACCCCCGGTTTCTGCAATGGCCATTGTTCTAAACTCTTGTTGCCACGAGACCTATGGATGGCCACAATTATACAAAAATGATCTGAATTTTTCCACCACATACCGGATGCTAGTGGATGGCAAGCAAGTTCTAGACATCAACCTCCAAGACGCATTATTATGCTACTTAGGCCATCTTTATGTTCCTTCAATTGTGTGTGCCAAGATGATTTGGGTGGCACACTATATTCACGTCGCAGGACACTTTGAAGTGGAGAAAAATGTGGAAGTACTACAAAAGTATTTTTATTGGCCAAAGCTCAAATAGGATGTTTGAAAATATATCAGATCCTGCATTGTCTGTGCCATTTCCAAACCAACTATAAAAAATCAAGGCATGTACACCCCTCAGCCTACCCCCAGCGAGCCCTAGGAATCCATCTCCATGGACTATCTTTCTGGCCTCCCTTCTCCCAAACATGGTAATGACATTTGTATTTGTGGTCGTGGAAATTTTTTATAAGATGGCTATATTGGCAACCTGTAAGAAGAGTATCAAAACAAAGGACAATGCCAAACTCTTCTTTGAACAAGTATGGGTACATCTTGAGATCCCGCAACCCATTATATCATATCTGGATAGGATGTTCCTGAGCACATTCTAGTCAATACTTTGGTCATTATCAGACACAAATCTCACCAATTTGACTGCATTCCATCCCCATACTGATGGCCAGACATAGGTCGTCAACGGGATGATCATGCAAATATTGCACATGTACAACTCGAAGCATCCATGAACATGGGATGAGAGTCTTCCCTACGTGAAACACAACTATAAAAAATCTCTCCATAGCTCGACAGGTCGCAACCTCTTTCAAGTAGGTTTTGTATTTCAACCATTGTTTCCAATTGATGTTGCCATGCCTCATGCGACTACATAAGCAAATTCCGCACATGCACAGTTTGAGGTTGATAAAGCAACCAGGTTTATTGAACATATCTAGCACATCTGCCAACAAGTTCACGACATCTTGTAAAAATCCAATGCCAAGTATAAACAACGACATGATCAACATCAGGTGCCACATAATATTCATGTGGGCACCAAGTTTTGGTTGCATTTAAAGAAATAACACATTTCCAGAGCCATTGGAAGCTCCAAACACTCTGATATGATAGTTACACCATCACCAAGGCTATGGGAGACAATGCTTTCGAGCTTATCATTCCCATGTTCCTTAGCCCGCACTCGATGTTCAATGTGGACTGCCTTCGGCCATACTTTCCACCATTGATGGAAACATTGAACATTGTTAATCTGAAATTGGAGGAGAACTTCTCCTTCATAAAAATGATCGTTCACTGAGGCTATGCAAGGAAAAATGGGTCTTAACATAAAATAGGTTTTCCAAATGTCTCTTCAAGATATGAGTTAATTTTCACATGTAAAATTAAACATAAGTAAAATCACATCACATAACCCATACAGGCATTCATGAAGAGAATAAAAAAGTATTTGGTGAAAGAGTTCACCCCTCCTGGGCTACATCTTTGGGCCTGCCAACATAGCTAGACTGCTCCATATATATTCAGTGTAAAAGGAGTACATAAAAGTTTGTTGATAAAACATGTGGCTATTTCCCCTTCAAGGAAATTTTCTCCTGTAAAGAACTCTCACATAAACATCATGAAAACCTACAGTCAGTCATGAAAAATTCAACAACACAAGGTGTCTCCTACAAATACCTTATACTCCAACTGAAATTGAGCATACATGAGCATAAAAACGCTTCAATTCCACATTAAAGGACAAAAACAAAGCTTTCCTCAACATGACATAGTGAGAAAAGTAAAGATGAGTTGACACCTACAAGTAACAACTTTTTTAGTAAACTACTGAAGGTAAGAAAACACTTACAAGAACTTCTCCATGCTCAAACACCTTCAAGAACTACTACAAAAGGCTGAATGTTCCATACAACCTTGGAATTGAACCTACAAAAATTCTCCTTAGATATGCTCAAATCAGCAAATAGAGGTCACCATTGGATCCAAAATGTCCAAAAAATCCTACGTGGACTCTTCTTGAGCTCAAATTGGCCAAAAATTCACAAAGATATGGCTCTACAAGCTCTCCATGTAGTTTTGTTGTTATTTATCCTACAAATATGCCTTGTTTTCCACTAATGAGGTGACAATTCCGACCTCTGTTGGTGTAATTTTTTGGAAACTTAATTTTCCCAATAACCCCGTTGGAGTGAAAAACCAAGGCACATGGGCCATGTGGCCGCGGACTGGGCCTTAATGCCGCCCCCGCCGACCTAGCCCCTTAAAGCTCAAGGTTGTGGTCACATTAACCCCATGGGGCTGAGGGTCAGGCCAACGACCCACCCATCCCACTAGAGCCCCCGTGCTTATTGCGCTGAGAGCTATGGTTGGTCGTATGGCCTGAATTTGGACCCCTTTACTGGCACCCTCCGCTGAGCACCTTGCCAAGGTTCTTTGGTGGTATACATGACCATGGGTTGGGTTATACCCTAGCCCCCCATTGGTCGAGCGCTCCATTTAAACTCCTACCTGCGGTTTTGTGGGAACGTATGCGATCAAGAGTCAAGCTAAGGTCTTGATCCCCCTCCTCCTTGCACCATGGTTTTGTGTTATGCATTGACCGGGGGTCAAAGGCTTAACCCCGACCCCTTCCCCCATTAACACGCCAATGAAACCTTAAATGAAGGTTTGACCCTATGGTTATTAAGAACCATTGTGAGGCCTAGTGGTAAGGCTCTGCAATGTTAAAGTTCAGGTCAGGGGTTCGATCCTGCCCAGGCCTCTCGCCTACCAACAAAATTTTACACTGCACGGGGGTGCCACATGGCATCCCATGACTGGGCCACAGGACACCATCCTATTGGTCTCGCACAAAACCCATAAAACAATCCATTCAACCCAAAACAAAAAACTATAATATGCCACTTGTCAGCACCCAGTTGGTTCGTACCTTCACAATCATCCTGGATGAAGCCCAGTTAGTGACCTGCTCTCTTTTTAGTTGTTGGGCCAAACAATTAGAACGAGATAAAATGAGCATACAGTGTCGGATTCAGGTGAAATGAATGTCATTGGATTTAGAACAAATAGCACTTTGACTTGAATTAGGTTTCAATTTTTTTTGGGCACTTTCATTTTTGAGCTAAAATTTGATCACCTGACCACATCTCCCCACTAGGAACTTTTGGACTCCAAAATTTTACTTCTCCTTGTAATAAAATGAGGTTGAAACTCAAAAGTACCCAAAAACACAATCCAAACGCCCTATTTTCAATTGGTGCCCCTTAAGATCCAATCAAGGCACTTCACTTATCTTCTTCATGAAGAACTACTGTCCTCTTAAGAATTGATCCAAAATCCTTTTCGTTAATGCAGGAACAAAAATACTAATGAGTGGAATCTAAAAATTCTCTTTAATTTTGAGAGGGTTTTTGGGATGGGTGACCTATTAGGAAGTCCTAGTTACTGAGTGCAAGCCCCGAAAGTGATGATTGATGCTATGTGATTCATTTCATTAGTTTCAATCCCACTTCTTCACCCCTATGAGCATCACCCGATGCAATGAGTGCTAAGTGGACAATTCAAAAATCATGAGAAATTAGTCAGTTATGACTACCTCTCATGGAAATGGTCATAGATGAATGACTTACTTAACGCAGCTGAATCCCAAAAAATGATATCTAATATAATACATTGCAGAAACCCCTCATACTTAAAATTCAAAGAGTAAAGAGAAATCTACTTGAATGGTTCATGAGGCACACTACTTGCTAAGGTTTTTCGAATGGGATAGCAAGCTAAGTGGGCTTGATTGTGGGGAAAACTCCACAGTTAAGCGTGCCTGAGCCATAGGAGTTCTGGGATGGGTGACCTCCCGAGAAGTCCTGGTTACCAAGTGCAAGCCCCGGAAGTGATGATTGACGCTATGTGATTCATTTCGCTAGTTTCAATCCCACTTCTTCACCCCTATGAGCATCACCCGATGCAATGAGTGCTAAGTGGAATATTCAAAAAACATGAGAAATTAGTCAGTTACAACTACCTCTTATGGAAATGGTCATAGATGAATGAATTAATTAATGCAGTTGAATCCCAAAAAATGATATCTAATATGATACACTGCGAAAACCCCTCATACTTAAAATTCATGTACAGGGAGATCTACTTGAATGATTAATGAGGCACAATACTTGCTAAGGTTTTGCAAATGGAGTAGCAAGCTAAGTGGGCTTGATTGTGGGGAAAACTCCACAGTTAAGCTTGCTTGAGCTAGAGGAGTTCTGGGGTGGGTGACCTCCCGAGAAGTCCTGGTTACTAGGTGCAAGCCCTGGAAGTGATGATTAGCATTATGTGATTCATTTCACTAGTTTCAATCCCACTTCTTCACCCGTGTGAGCATCACCTGATGCAATGAGTGCTAAGTGGGCTATTAAAAAATGATGATAAATTAGTCAGTTACGACCACCTCTCATGGAAATGGTCATAGATGAATGACTTACTTAACACAGTTGAATCCCAAAAATGATATCTAATATAATACATTGTGGAAACCCCCCATACTTAAAATTCTCTTTAATCTCATCTTTCAACGACTCAAAGAACCTTCATCTTGAAGTTCAGTTGTTGAAGACAAACTTGACTCCATCTTGGAAATCAGAAGCAACATAAACTTGCTTTACCGTCCTCAAACTGAGCTTGTACACAAAAGTACACAGCTGCAAAAATTTCAATGACATAATTGGTTTTGCCTACTAAAACATAGTCATCTTGTACAATCTTAAACAAAGATTTTATTCACTACAAGTTTCATCCTGAATACTTGCATCGATGAGTACATGACAAACTTGTATACAAACTTGGACGACAACTTGTACATTCCAAAATTCCTTGAGCATATGGACTTATAAACAAGCCAACACATAACATCAATGAAAAACACATACTTGTTGCACATAGTGACTATTATTGTTCACTTTAAAAAAGTACCCAAACAGGTAAACAACAACAAGTAATTAAAAATTTACAAAGCAACTTTACAAACAGTCTACCCAAACTTTGCCTCTCCTAAGATTATGGGTTCTCTTTTTGTATCATCTTTGCCTTGAAGGTTGCCATAGGATTGTTGTGAGTCCTCTTTTCCGCATCTTTCTTCCTTTGCATTACGTTGCACAATCTCTTTTCCCTTCTTGGAATGAATCTCTAGATGTAACTTCTAACATCTTTCATTTCCATGCTCATGAATCTTGCAATGGGTACAAAATAAATTTCTCTTGTTTGCTGACAAATAATCCCTCTATGCGAAGGAGATTCATCATGCTTGATGCCTATAACATGATCCATTTTTCTAATAATTACCATGTGTTTCTCATAGACAACCACACAATCGTCAAATGCATCACATAAATTACAAGGGTACATATTCCACAAGTAGTCAAAATTACCAGCATTTGGAAAAAACCCATGAGATTTATACATGTCTCTCGGGTTGTTACTTTGATGATGTGAGGTGGAAAATGACATGCAAGGTCCTCTCAAGCCTTCATCTCACGTGAGAGACAAATGAACATTATCACCACCATCTTGGTGTTACATCTCATCCTCTGATGAATATGGTGCCTCAAACCATTTAGAGCATTCTCCAAACTCCCTTTAACCATATACCAATCCTTGATACTTTGGTCTCTCTTGTACTATGATTGGATTGGTGATCCTTTGGCCATTGATGTTGAGGCATCGTCCTTCATAACCCATTTTAGATAGCAGCTTCATACCAATGCATTTGGTGTGTTTCTCAAATGTTGCAAAAGAGGTGTTATGAACATAAAGAGAAGGAATTGTACTTAAAATGATTATTACCTCCTTGAACTCGCCATTCATATTTTCAGCTTCAGATGATGATGATGACATTGTAGATGACTCTAGCCACCCACTCTTACCAACTGGCATATGATGAGAATCTTGGAGATGCTTGCAAAATTCACATGCATCATCTTCCTCATAAGGTCCATAACCATGGTTTGAACCATGACCACATATTGGTTTCATTTTGGAGGTGTATTTTGCTATCACAGGAGTGGAACTTTCAGCAATTTGTTCCTCAAGCACATGTTGCAACTGAAGGCGCATACGCCTCTTCTCCTCTTCAGTCATTTCTATCATTCTTCTCTACTCAATGTTCTCCATATGAAGATCCAAATTCATCTCCTCTATCTCTTAGAGACTCTTCTTGCCCATTCTTGCAACTTGGTCAGACCTTGCTCTGATACCACCTGATCTAAAATTGGAGGAGAAATTATCCTTCCTAAAAATTATAGTTCATTGATGCTTTGCAAGGAAAAATAGGTCTTAACACAAAATAGGTATTCCAAATGTCTCTTCAAGTTATAAGTTAGTTTTCACATGTAAACTTAAACAAAATTAATTCATGAAGATCATAACAAAGGATTGGGTGACGGAGTTCACCCCTCCTGGGCTACATCTCCGAGCTTTCCAACATAGCTAGACCGCTCCATATATATTCAGTGTAAATGGAGTACATAAAATTTTGTTGATAAACATGTCATTATTTCCCCTTCAAGGAAAAGTTCTCCTGCAAAGAACTCTCACATAAAAATCATGACAACCTACAGTCAGTCATGAAAAATTTAGCAACACAAGGTGTCTCCTACAAAGACACTATACTCCAACCGAAATTGGGCATACATCATCATAAAAACACTTCAATTCCACATTGGAGGACAAAAGCAAAGATTTCCTCAACATGGAATAGTGAGAAAATTAAAGATGAATTGAACCCTGCAAGTAATAGTTGTTGCACTAAACTACTAAAAGTAAGAAAACTCCTACAAGTCCTTCTCCATGCTCAAACACCTTCAAGAACTGCTCCAAAACACTAATTTATCCATACACCTTTGGACCCAAACCTGTAAAAAGTATCCTTAGATGTGCTCAAATCAACAAATAGAGGTTACAATTGGAACCATAATGTCCAAAAACCCCTAATTGGACTCTTCTTGAGCTCAAATTGGCCAAAAACTCACAATGATATGGCTCTACAAGCTCTCCATGTAGTTTTGTTGTTATATGTCCTACAAATCATACCAACAAACTAACCGTCCTACAAATCCACCTTGTTTTCTGCTAACGAGGCGAAAATTCTACCCTCCATCGGTGAAATTTGGTGGAAACTTAATTTTCCTAATAACCCCGTCAGAGTGAAAAACTAAGCGACATGGGCCATGTGGCCACGGGCTAGGCCTTAACACCTGCCCCAACCGCCCTAGCCCCCTAAAGCTCGGTGTCATGGTCACATTAACCCCACGGGGCCGAGGGTCGGGCCAAAAACCCGCCCTTACCACTAAATCCCCCGTCCTTACTAATTCAGGTCTTGTGGTTAGCCATATGTCCTGGGGTTGGCTCCTTTTACTGGTGTCCTCCGTTGAGAACCTTGCTAAGGTTCTATGGCGTTATACATGACCATGGGTTGGGCTATACCCTAGCCCCCTGTCAGTCGAGCGCTTAGGTTTAGCTCATGCCTGTGGTTTTTTGGGAAGGTATGCGACCAGGGTCGGGTTAATTTCCCAAGCCACGTCCTCCTTGTGCCATGGTTCTGTGTTATGTAGTGACCAGGGGCCAAGGGCTTAGCACCAACCCCTTCCCCCATTAACATGTAAATTAAACCTTAAATAAAGGTTCGACCCTATGGTTATTAAGAACCACTGTGAGGCCTAGTGGTAAGGTGTTGGAATATTAGAGTTGAGGTCGGGGCTTCGATCCTGCCCGGGCCTCTGACTGACCAGCAAAATTTTACATTGCCCGAGGTTCCACATGGCAGCCCATGACTGGGCCACATGGCACCATCTTATTGGTTTGACACAAAACACATAAATCAATCAAATTTGACCCAAACCGATGAACCAGAATATGCCGCTTATCAGAACCCATGTTATCACAAAATCTGACCTTGATAGGTTGCTCGTCAAGTAGACTTTGTGTAAATCTTTCAAACCAATCTTTTGGCTGAGGCTTAGCCTCCTCAACCTCAGAGGGCTCTCTTAAAGGTTTATGATTTTTGTTTAATGGATAGATGGCTAACTCTAAGATAAAAAAGACAAAATGGTATAACTGGTTGTATCACAGATTAGCAAACTTTCATTGGGCCATGGAGTCAAGATAATCTTCAACAAAACATCACAATCTGTTAAGCATGGAAGTCAAGGCATTTGGAGTCTAGGCAAATGAATAAAACAGTCACATAGTGAAAAACACGGTCTATTTGCGTGTAAAGGAAGTTAGAGCATTGTCAAATGAATTCTAAGTATCACATACAAATACTACTACAAATAGATAATTAAGGAAGGCCATAGAACAATGATAAACATAAACTCCTTATGAATCTTGACTTGTCAAAACAGATCTCTGTATTAAGTTGAAAAAGACACAGTGACATACAATAACATAGTCTATTGCTAATGAAAATGCCCAACCTGGTGGAATTCGACCTCATCCTCTATATAGAACATTTACAATATAGGATTCTTTCATCCTCCACAAGAGAATTCGAATTCCCATGCTTTGACACCTTTCCTAATCTAGAAACATGCTATTAATTACAAAATGACAGCTATATTGCCTTTGAAAAATCCTAGTTCTAATAGGACTGAAACTCCTAAATATGCTTCTAACAGCCTTATCTAGTCTTTAATTCATCCTTTGCCAGCTGCAATACCATGAGTTCGAACTTTGATGTTGACCTTGATGCGATCCTGCTGATGATGAAAAAACTGTCCTAAAAATTAGGAAACATGTTTCCTACTTTTCAGACCTTAACTTTCATTGTTAGTTTCGAGTACTTTGATCATTTGATGGATCAGTTTCACATGTGTCATATTTGCTAAATATTCTAAAAAATCCTTTAATCTTCCAGCTGTGTAGAAACCATCTCCGAAATGATGTAAAAGGGTAGAAAATAAGCCTGCGCTATGAAAGTAGCTTGTTTTCATAGCGCATTTTTTAGCTCAGTGTAAAACCTTTCCTTTTAATCATATTTTCACCTATTTTATTCATCGGAACCTCCATCTATTATATCCATGCTTCCACCAGCAGATTTAAACCAAAATCTCATCAAATTTCCCTCCAAAATTTATATTTAAATGTGCAAAAGACTTCTTCAACAGTTTCGTAGCGCGCTACGAAATTGTTGTGCAAGTTTATTTTCAAAACAGTATTCAAAATTTGTAAGTTAGGGATACTTAAACTTCATAAGGGCTGATATTATCTCAAAAAAAACATAGTAACTTAACTTCAAAAAGATGACCTTCAACAAATTTTGTCTTCACCTTAATAAAAGATTGACTTATAAATTGATCATTTTTCTGCACCGTTCCATTACTCTGTTTCACTGTTCCTTTGAATTTTCTTGATATCTTGTTAGTTGAATCTCCAAGTCTTCAAATTGTCTTCTTAACCTCCTGTTGCTGGCCCTCAAATGAGTATTCATAACTCTCACAAATTTTGCTTCTTTTATGGCTAGTACAGTCCAAGTGAAAAATTGTTCCTCACTGCTAGGTATTTCTGGTCTAGAAACCTTTTCACCCTCCCAAAGGGCTTTCATTCTCTTGAAACTTGTTTTTTCAATGGCATGCTTTCTAGCTCTTTAATTTAACCTGGAAATTTCATGATTGGTTGATTTTAATTTTTCCTCCATCTCTTCATAACTAATTTTTATTGTTTGTGTTGAGAATACTCTGTTTTTGGCATTTTCTGATATAGGTGAAGAAATATCTATTAATTCTTCACAAACAGTGGATGACTCATTTGTTTTCTCCACCTCAGCATTAAGCTCTTGTATCCTCTTTGACTGTCTAGTTGCAGGCTTCCTAGCCTTGAAGACAAATGTTGCATCTTCATCTTTGAACTCCAGCTTCTTAGATGACTTCACCTTTTTCTTTTTACCTTGATCAATTCTTATGGAGTCAGCTTGTACTAAAGGAGATTCTTCTATGTCTATTGCTTGCAAAATATCATCTAAGTTCCCTTTCAAACCTGAACTATCACTTGTTTCTGAAAGCACTGTTTTCCCTTTTGCTTTTGCAACTTGACTCCTAGTCATTCTCTGTAGAAATTGTTTACCAACTGTCTCTTTCTGTGTAGTTTCTTCAATTTCTTGCAACCTCTGTTTTGCAGGTGGAGGATTTTCTACAATGAAAACTAGTGTCTTTTCTACCTGTTCTTTTACCTATTTACTAGGCTTCAATTTCACAAACCTTTTTGTCCTTGCAACTACAGGTTTGCTGGATTCTGCTGGTAGAGATTCTTTTGCCTTAGGATTTTTTACTAGAGTTTGAGATTCTATTCCAAATCCACATAAAAATAGAAAAGATGACCAATCTCTATTAATATTTTGGAGTTCATTCAAGACCATCAGTTTGATTAAACCATGGTGAAACAGAGATGTTTCACATCCTTCAGATTTCACTTGAACCTTATCTGCCATCTTAAAAATGCTTCTATACAGGAAAAATGGCAAGTCCAAAGATATCATACCTGTAAAGTGTAATAGAAGTTTGAAATGGTAGGAATAAAATTTATGATACCTGCCCTCGCATGTGAAATACCTATGGATATTGAAGAATAAATTAGCATAGCTATCTTTAATGCAGCTTCTAGGAATTGCATTATTTAAATCCATCTCTGTAAATTCTGGCTTTAAAAACATCTTGCATGCCTCCATGTCAAATCTAAAACCCTTAAACCATGTTTCCTGTCCTCTAGGTATCTAAGTTACTAGGGCTATAGTCTCAGGATTTACTAACAAATTCAAGATTCCAATATTTGTATTTGAACCACTAAAATGCAAATCAAATTCTTTTGTTACATGATTGTGTCCTCCCTGCAGCTTTTCACAAAAATTCAAACATCTTGCCTTTCTGAAAGCCTCTAACACTGTTTTGTCTTTAGCTAGAACTCCCGTGCTTTCAGGTTCTGACCTCAAGCAATGCCCTAACCTATGATTCTTTTTGTCCTCTGTCATTCTTGCCTTCAGAAATTTCTGTCTGCTTCCTTCAGAATTTAATGATCAGCCTCGCTTGATGAAAAGAAATCAGCCTCACTTGATGGGAGATAAGAATAGCTTTGGTATAAGATGACCATAAGCTTAGAACTTGAAACAGATATGTTTCACTTTTTGTTATGAAAACTAGAGTGAGTAACTCATACCAGCCTTTCAAACTTGAAACTTCTTTTCATAAATGACACCTCTACGATTGCAATGATGAGTATGAATGGTTACACATTTTGGAAATGACCCCTAACTGACTCACAATGATGTCATTGTATGAAAACCTAACGGATTCTGACAGTTTTTATGCTTTGACATGACCTTCCTACGAATCTGCGCTTTTGTATCACACCTAGTGCAATTTTGGCGATATACGCTACGAAAGTAGCAGCACTTTTGTAGTGAAAAACTGAGTTTTTGAACTGACCACGCTACGAAGCTGCAGTTTTGTGGCTAATTGCAGAGGATTTTTTCAAAGGTTAAAAACATGACTTCTAAATGAATGATGGGACTTTTTAACCATGAAATGAGACTTAAAGACCTTATTTGGAAATGAAAACTAACTTCTTAAGACTTCTAAATGAATCACTTACCCCTTTTTTTTAAATGAAATGACTCAAGACCTATTTGACACCATGACTAGAAAAAGGTAAACTTTTAGAGTTTAGAAAAAAAAATTATGGTGATAACAGCCCGGTTGGTCCATACCTTCACAGTGACCCTAGATGATGTCAGTGGTACGGAAGCCTAATCGGCTGCCCAGTCAACAACCTACTCCTTTTTTAGCTTTTGGGCCAAACGATCAGAACGTGATAACTTGAGCATACAATATCAGATTGAGGTGAAACAAACGTCGTTGGGTTTAGAACGACGACGACTTCGACTTAACGCTAATTGTAAAAATTTTCGGGCACTTTAATTTTAGAGCTAAATTTGACCACCTGATCGATTATCGAACAACTAACACCAACAGAGCTCAACCCAAATTGCATGGAACATGACATATCTGATCGGATCATTGACACACATATCAAGAACACTTGCCAACATAGGATCCACCTATATCAGGTTGTCAAAATTGTTGGAAATATGTTGTCATTGATGTCAACATGTGTTAGCAAGTGGCAGCAAGAGGCACATGTGTCAAAGAAATATCTAAGAAAATCAAGTTCCAAGCACAAGAATAAAGGTCTAATTGAAAATAATAATAGAGATTTTGAAGCCATTTTTATTCAATATATAAGCTTAAATTCCATAACAGACCCACTCAACTTGAAAGTAAGTTGAAGAGATTTCCAACCGTATAAGAAAGTCTAAAAATGGCTTCTTGGATCAAAGTTAGAGTCAGTCAAGGTTTAGTGATACCAAGGCCAAAATAACAGAGTTAACAGAGGTTTGGAGGACCTTTGGCATGCAACCAAAGTTGGCACAACAATCAAGACTAGAAGAGCCTCTAAGCGACGGCTTCGAGCACATGTGAAAACAACAGGTTATTAGGCAGGTGGAGCCCACCTGGCAGTGAAATCCTGCAACCCCGCAGGAGCACCCCGGATGTAACAGAGCATGTGGAGTCGGTACAAGTGGTGATGTTTCGACGACACTTGGAGATGGGATTTTAGAGAGAACTATTGGTCTCGATGAGTGGTTTCCTGCTTCGTCGATCGTGTAGATCAACAATGTGTAGGTTTTAACCCTGTACAGAAATTATCTGCAAACAAATTCTTAAAAATAGAAAATAAAAAATAACGAGAACATAAAACATAAAACAGATATGTACACAAATATTTTTCCCCTGGATCCTAAATCGGGACTACCAGCTTGATTTTTCATTATATTCCTTTGTGTTACAACACATATATATACATGTCAAAGCATTCATAAACCCCATTCAATTAACCCTGAATTAGAACATAAATGTATTTCCCTTGACCAGATCTATAAAATACCAAGGGTCGAAAACCATCATGCCCCAAAACCATGTGCAAACCCATGCAAAAAACCCTAGGTGGGTCTTCCTACCTAAAATAGGGTCCAAAAAAAATTTCTCGGGACACCCCACGCAAGGGGCTACCCACCCCCTGTGAACTCCTGGACAGGGGGGGCGACACGCTTGCACGTGTGACTATTTGTGGAAATAATATAACACACACCCAACATAATGGAGATCTATTCCGGGGGAACCTCTCCCAAAGCTACAATCCACTTAGGAGTGGCATCAGAGACAAAAGGCTCGAAACCATAGTTTTTGAGGAAAACAAATTATAAAGGAAAATGGTCACAAAATAGGCCTTAGAGGACCTTCTCTCTCTTGTTTGACAACAAGATAGGTGACAGATCATGATTGGATCGGCAAACAATAGAGGATGATGTCAACACAACCAAAAAGAGGTGAGTATGTGGCATGTAAATATGGTTTTTTTTGGGAACCCAAGTGCGTTTTTTCTAGGTGACACGTGTCACCACTCCATAGGCACCAAGTGTCCCTGATGATGTCATCATGACGGGTCATCCCAAAGGGATCAACCCAGAAGATTGGTGGTTGTTGAGGAGGTAAATCCCCTCTACGGACAGAGGTGATCCCACTAGCCCAGATCGGGTCTAACAACAATCAAGTCACACAATGACACAGGTTCCTAGTTACAAAATGACAAACATCATAACGAATGGCCTACCTCAAATCCCACGCAGTGGTCGTTGAAGAAAAGATGACGCTTCCCGTCCCTCACTTGGCAGATCACGATCCTTTCACTCGAAACGTCTGAACACCTGCACACATGCAAGGAGACAACGACCTACAACGTAAAATCTAAAGCATGTAACCATATATTAGCCAGAGAGGATATAATTCATTGCATTACATGAAGAAATGAGCACATGAATGGAACCATAATCAGAGTCGCTTATATTAAGATAACAAAGGAAAGATTACAACCCAAAGCTATGACGTTATGATCTTCCTTCGGCGGGGCTGACAGTGGAGCATGTCTCAACAAAGCCTGTCAGGAATCTGGACAAAGCTCTCTCTCTTCGGCTTGGCTGCTATAGTTTCCTTCCTACAAGTTCAGCTAACTTGCTAATGGGGAAGGCAAGCTTTTATAGATGGAGGAAGGGGAGTTGGGATCCCTACAATCATGGGATAGGCTCTATCTCTAAGGAAGCTTCCATGATAGGTGGAAAACCACTTCCTATACATGAAGATCCGAAGCCAATGCACCCAACTCCTTTTGATGACTCGTTCAGGAGTTTGTTGGAATCAAAATTCCGCAATTTATTTTTTAAAAACATCCCTTATTAGGCTTGGCGCGAGTGAGACATAGGAACAGAGCGCCAGTTGGCGCGCCCTCTATGGTGGATTTCCCCCATTAGCGCAAGGGCTGAACTGGCTAGTCGTGCCAAGGCTAAAAGATATGTTTTTAGGGTTTTTCAAAGAAAACTTTCTTCAGGAGAATGTTTTTCCTTATGCAAGGGGATGTCATGAAAGTGGTTTCAGGTCATGTCACTGCTCACAGGTCATGGGAAAATCCCTCCAATGTGTGGGACGAGGGATTGCAGGGACGGTGACAAAATACTGTATAACAGATGCCCCCTAAAGCATGAGGTCCGAGAGAGAGGGAGGGGTGAAATTCTTTATGAGAACATGCCCAACTGAAAACACTGTCGTCAGAAGACCTGTATATAAGTACAGCTTGTATCTCTGATACATGATATGTGGTATGGGCGCAGCCATCCATAATAGAGTATACAATAACCGGGATTCAAGGTATGGGCGCAGCCATCCAGTAAGAAGGATAGACAAGTAGACTCAGGTATGGTCGCATCCATCCAAAAATGAGCCATGTAACTAATCATGATAATCCACAAAGAATCCACAGCTTGGATTTCATCAGACAAAATCCAGGGTCTTGCGCTCCATCTCGACCCGAACAGAGTACAAGTTCAAGCATGCGAATATGTGAGTTGAAGTCAAACATGCAAGAACATTGTCTGATTAACAGCTGATAATGAAAGTTGTTAACAGACGCGAGAGGAACCACCAATAATGAGGATTTCCCTCAAGGTACTTAAGGTACAATCCACGGAATGTGAACAGTGAGCTGGCGTCGAACACCCACAGAATCATTCGATCGAAGGCCAATGATGAAAACCTTGCGTCGAATGCAAAGAACCTGCCATTGAGGCATGCAGGCTCCAAGGTACCTGAAAGGAGTCTCTAGATCAGCTTCCTGGATAATGAGCTGAAGTCGATCGGAAGTGACCTTGATCGAAGGTGGGCCATTGTGTTTCCCACATCATTGACACGAGACAGAGGAACATAATGTTTGTGAATCAGGATCAGTAGAGAATTAGAGGGAGGTTGAGAACTGCAGAGGCCAACTTCTCTTGAACATATCGGCGGCACGACAGTGGATTTGGCAGTATTTGACATCAAAGGATCCAAGGTCATGATGATGTGGCAAAGAGAAGATGAGTTTTCAAAAAGGATTACCCAAACCCATGGAGGCAAGCAAATAACGAGATGAGATGTCCCCAACCCGACACGAATGCAGACAAGTGCCATGTTCAAGAGCAACATACTGTCGACACGACGGTGATACTGGTTCCATTTTCCCCACCATTTCTGGCGAGTACCCCAATTATTTTTGAAAACAAGCTTGAAGGGGATAGCATATGCTTTCGATGTAAGTTTTTCCTTCGGACAAATCCAACCTAGTACATTTAACGAGCCCTAGGAAGGAGGAACTCAAGTATCTTCATTACGACGGAGTCCGATGTCATCAGGTTTTAATGAGTCTGACAAAGGAATAACTCAGCGTCTTTTCATGTTTAGAGAGTTTGAAAAGACAGCGAAAAAGAAAACTCCATCAGTCCCTTTTCGTAGATAGTCTCACAGATCCGAAAAGGTAGAAAACTATGTTTGAGAGAACCGCCTAGTTGCGATATGCTAGGGTATTCCTCTTTCGTAAATAATCTATCCCAGCTCGAAAAAGAGGTAAACGTATACTGGGTAGATGGCATTTCACAGCCAATTTAACGAGCTCAAAATGACAAGTGACTCGGCAATCTTTTCAGTTTTAGAGAGTAAGAAAAGAGTTGAAAGATGACTCCACCTGGAGGAAAGAGTGGTATAAAGGGTAGCAACTGGTTCCGGTAATAGTGGAACTGCTCTAAAAAAATAAAGGTCGAGAGGCTGGCTAACAAGACCACTCATTACAGCGGTTCCTTAGGAATGGGTAAAACAACCAAGTGAAGGCGTATGATTGACCAAGAAGATGGGGACGATGGAATGAGAAAAGCAAGGCTCATCCAGCAAAAAAGGCTGATAAAATGGCAATCACGAGAGGTAAAATGAGAATGGTTTCATTTTTACACAAGCTTGAAATCAGGAAAATCTACTTGAAGTTGGTTTCATTTTTACACAAGCTTGAAACAAAGATAAACTATGCTTGAAAAATTAAACATGCCCCCAGCATGGTGACTCAATTCGAGGTACATGCCACCCAAGCTTCAATCCATATGAAAGGCAAATGAAGTGAAGGTTCAAGTTACGAGATCAAGAGAAAGACTCGACTGGGATTTTACAAGAACTTATCAAAGACTCAAATTGAACGGGAAAGTATTTCATTGTTTTAACGAGGTTGACACATTAAAAGAACTATCCTCGGGACACCTTGTTTCATTGTTTAAGGAGCTTGACACAAGACAAGGAACTCTGTTCTAACAAGCTTGTTTCATTTTTAAGGAGCTTGACACAAGCAGATGAACCATGCTCTGACAGACCTCATCATAATGAATAAGAATTCATGGCTTCCAAGAGTTCCACATCTGATGGGAGAAAAACATCTTGGAAATCAGGACCCAATACCCCCAGAACCTGATGCACAACGGCACTATCACTGAATGCAGGCACGGGATAGGTAGCCACATAATTAACATGCGGCGGGGATGACACAACCGGTGGATAAAGACCTGGAAGGGATGATGGTGGACCAGATGTCATGTTAGGACCAAAGAATGAAAGTTGATCAATGGTCACGATCCGACCTTTGTGTGGAAAACACATCACACGAAAGAGGGAAGAGACAAGAGCACCCATGACATAAGTATAGTCACGCCCCAAGAGTAAATTGAAATCCAAGGGGCCTGGAACAACCATCACGTCCATATGGACGGTTTTCCCTCCCAAAGTAACAGGCAACTTCAGAAGGATCCCTAACGGTTGACTGGTTCCTCTGTTAAAAGCCAACAGATTCTACGTAGCAGGCATAAGCGATGGAGAACCAAAAGCTTGCCAAGTAGTGGAAGACAGAATACTAACAAATGAACCTTCATCTATAATGGTGATGGGTACGACCAGATCAAAGGTCTGCATTGTTATCTCAAAAGGCACATAAGACGGAAGGCGGTATCCCGCAAATCGACTCCAATCAAAGAAAGCGACCAAACTACTTGGAGGGGCTACCATCGCACTAAGATGGTTTTCCCTTGGTGTTACCGAAGAAGAAGGAGCATCCTCCATGATCTCCATCACGGATTCGGGAGGGGTATCCTTCAGGATCTTCATCACGGGAGGTGGAGGAGCAACTTCTTGAGGTATGGGGACAAAAGAATCTTTCTCCGAATCTGAGGAATCTGAAGAAACAAGAAAAACCTGAGGGATGTGAGATCCACTCTCGACGGAAAAGACTTAGTGTACCGCGGACGGGGCCAGTTCAACCGATCCCACAACCAATGGTTGGTCAGGGATGGATTCGTGATTTGGAATTTCTGGGGGAGCGGGATCAACCAAGGGTGACCCTTGACTGATCATTGAATCAACTGGTGAAGGACTCAAAGAAAGCTATTTGTAACCTGCCGGAAGGCAAGGTGCAGAAACAGTTGAGTTGTCCAAAACTCTCTTGGCTTCATCCATATACGGACAAAGGTGAATGGCATGGTGCCCTTCACACAACTTACAGGGATTGGTGAGCTTACCCTGCTTCTTAGGAGCTTTACCAGTACTCGCTGAAGACGTGCCCCCAACCTGACTCCCGGAAGCCAAATGCAACGGCAGATGACCGTTGGACCATACTTCGAGCACCTTGGGAATTCCAAGGCAATCTCGAAGAAGATGGTTTCCCTGGCACAACATGCAAGGGAACTTAACTTTCTGCTGAGGGTTGGAAGGTTCATCGAGAGCAGGTGTTTTAGAAGCAACAATTGTAGAATTAGCCTCTTGCTTATCTGACTTCTTATTCTTTGTCTTCTTCTTCTTCTTCTTAGCCACCTGGTTACTCGAATCTAGACTTTCACCAGGCGAAGTAGAAGAGGAGGACCCAGAAACAGGCGAAGAAGTGGAGAGGTCTACCTTTGAATCAACATGGCATTGCTCAAGCAAAGGCGTGGATGGTATGGTAGCCGGGACATTCGGGACCAAAGAGGTTGAAAACAACCAAATAGGAAACCCAACAGTTAACCCAAGAAGGGACAACGTTGCCATATAAGGAGCACCAACATTCCCAAAAGGAAGAAAAGGACTAGGATTCCCTTCAAAGCGGATTCCTTGGTTGGTGAACTCTGGAAAATTTTCCATTGGAGACGACCCAAAACAACACCCTAAGGAAACTAACTTTAACCAGGAATATTTCGTGGGTAGTTAATTTTTAAAACATTAAAACAAAACTCTATTGTTTCATATTTTAAGAGTCAAGAAACGAGTAAAAGATGACTCTATCTCTTTCAGTTTGGAAACAAGCGTGAAAGTACAAGCGCTTTGATGATATTTTCAAATTTAATGATTCAGTAAAGATCAAAATGACTGCTCTGGTAATCTAGGCAAATGGGTGTACCACATATCCGTGAACTGCCATATACACCTTGGTTAAAAAATGAAAGAGAAATCAACCAAGGACTTGACGTACGTGCAGGTAATCTCCCCGAATGTTGTGTTCGGTGTATCACAGGTAAAAGGTGGCAGACTCGGCTTCCTACGGATAAAGGATAGCAACCTAATGGGGTCTCCCTTTATATACTCGACGGTACAAGGAGCACAAGTTCATACTAGTGCTGTCTGTAACCAAATGGTGAGCAACAGCTACTAGGTTTAACGACGCCGGAACATGTCACTAGCCTAGACCTCTAGATATTTCGTTAATGTTTCAATGTTGCCTTAGGTTAATTGAATAAATTTTAGAGTTGATCTTCAATTTATGTTTCAACTTCAGGCCCTATCGAATGTTGGATCTCAAAAAATCCTCTAAATGCACACTACATGCCACAATATATCACTTTGTTCGATGAAGAGCTAACTACGAGAGGGTTGAGAGATTTTCAAATAACAATAAAATGAGCACAAAACACATCCACTACTGTCTCTAATGCAAGCTAATGAAACTAAAACTTTTCTCTTAGAGTTATATAACACTAATAATGCGAAAAAGCTTTCAATTTTCACTAGACTAATCAAAATGCAAAGAAGTGTTTTTGTATTTTTCAATGTTTTAGAGCAAAGGCACTAAACGAATGAAAAAAATAATGAAGAAATAAATTTGAGAAATGACAGTGAGAGAGTTGAAACAAACAATTTCACTCAATACAAACACACACAATCAAGACCCAAACTGATGGAGAAATCCCTCAAATCGAAGAAGAATCTCAAAAAGACTCACACAAACCATGTAACTTGGGCTTGAAATGAGACAAAGCGAAACTTGAATGAAAGAGAGAAAAATCACCCAACTGACGCAATGATATAATGGAATCCAGCAAAATGAATGCAAAGAAGCGAAAACGAAGTCGACCGGGAAAACAAGGACCAAAAACTCCCATGGGAGGCTCAGCACACTGTAGCACCTAGAAGCCCTAGGGCTAGAATGCAAAACTAATAGTAAAGGGAAAACAACCGGAGGACTAGGGCCAAACACAGTCAACAGAGACTAGGGCACTCAATCACTCAGAAAAATGACACCAAGACCAAAAATCAAGCTCAGAGAGCCCAAAAGCAAGCAAACCCTCACACCAAACAGGGTTGGCGCGACTGTTTCGCTGTAATCTGTGCCAAATTAGCGTTGGTGCGGGGGCCTAACTAGCAACAAGCGCCAGCTGGCACGACTGTCAAGTGCTAAATCACGCCAATCGAGTTTACTATGGGAAGAAATGAAAAAAGGGCAAACAGAGACTGGATCAGGTCTTCTAGGGACTGAACAGGGGTTTGACACCAAAGGAGGCGAACCAAAAGAGAAAATCAATCAATCAAAATCCAAAAACAACAAAAAGAGAAAGACTAACTCCAGCTGAATCCCCAGTATGGTCACGAAATTGTTGAGGAGGTAAATCCCCTCTGCGGACAGAGGCGATCCCACTAGCCCAGATCGAGTCTAGAAACAATCAAGTCACGCAATGACGCATATTCCTAGTTACAAAATGACAGACATCATAACGAATGGCCTACCTCAAATCCCACGCAGTGGTCGTTGAAGAAAAGATGACGCTTCCCATCCCTCGCTTGGCAGATCACGATCCTTCTGCTCGACACGTCCGAACACCTGCACACATGCAAGGAGACAACGACCTACAATGTAAAATCTAAAGCATGTAACCATATATTAGTCAGAGAGGATATAATTCATTGCATTACATGAAGAAATGAACACATGAATGGAACCATAATCAAATTCGCTTATATTAAGATAACAAAGGAAATATTACAACCCAAAGCTCCGACGCTGTGATCTTCCTTCAGCGGGGTTGACAACGGAGCACATCTCAAAAAAGCCTGTCGAGAATTTGGACAAAGCTCTCTCTCTTCGGCTTGGCTCTCAATAGCTGCCTGGCTATAGTTTCCTTCCTACAAGTTCAGCTAGCTTGCTAATGGGGAAGGCAAGATTTTATAGATGGAGGAAGGGGAGTTGGGATCCCTATAATCATGGGATAGGCTCTATCTCTAAGGAAGCTTCCATGATAGGTGGAAAACCAATTCCTATACATGGAGATCCGGAGCCAAACCACCCAACTCCTTTTGATGACTCGTTCAGGAGTTTGCTGGAATCAAACTTCCGCCATTTATTTTATTTTTTAAATCCCTTATTAGGCTTGGCGTGAGTGAGACACAGGGACAGAGCACCAGTTAGCACAACCTCTATGGTGGATTTCCCCCATTGGCGTGAGGGTTGAACTGGCTAGTCATGCCAAGGCTAAAAGATCTACTTTTAGGGTTTTTCAAAGGAAACTTTCTTCAGGAGAATGTTTTTCCTTATGCAAGGGGATGCCATGAAAGTGGTTTCAGGTCATGTCACTGCTCACAGGTCACGGGAAAAGCCCTCCAATGTGCGGGACGAGGGATTGCAGGGACGATGACAAAATACTGTGTAACAGTGGCGGTGCCAAGTTGTAGGGTATACGTTGACATTGATAGCATGGAAAAGTGACAACCAATTAACAGAGGGTCAAGCGAACCCACCTGCGAGCTCATCTAGATCTAGAAATCCCATAACTCTTAAGAATTGCAATTAAAAAAAAAGAGTCGGAGCCGAGAGTCGTTAACAAAGGAGAAAATGCATCGACATGATTTAAAAGGGATTAGCGCCCATGGCCTAAGTTTGTGGTCACGGAGACTGGTCTTATGGTTAAAAAGCAGGAAAAGGAGCCAACAAAGGGGCTTAAGCTAAAAAAGGCGGAATTTTCAGTTTGACAACATTTTTGGTAGCTAAGCCAAATTTAACTGCAAGTAAAATTAACTGAAGCACTGCTAAATCCTGTAAAAAGGCTACAATGATAAAATAGACAAATAAACTCAATTTAACTAGTAGAAAAAGATGATCAGGATTAGATAACTTGGCGAAAACAGTCAGAGGAATGAAAAAAAAGAGGACAAAGGAAAAAAATAACGATGCATGCAACAATCAAAGAACATAAAGAGAAGCCAAAAAAAATATCAAGCCAAATTTATTATAAGCAGGCTTGAGAAAACAAGTTTGTGTGGTTGTAGAGAATAGTGTGTGGATTAGAGGTTTTTGGAGAAACATATGCATAATGGTGGTATGCATTAGAGGTGTATCAGAGACCAATTTTAGTATCTGAAAGGTGTTTCTAAAGATACAAAGAATTGTTGTAGTAATTAGTGTGTGCAACAAAATTGTGAGAGCAACAAAATGCTATTGGAGTGTTGCATGAGAGAGAAACAGATTGTGAGAGAGCAACAGAGCTATTGGTGTAGTATAATGGTGAGTAGAGCTTGGTGATATTATTGGTGGCTGTATCGGCAACCAGAGATTGTTGAATATGTTTATGGTGTCTATGGTGAGAAGTTGCAGTGGAAATTTTTTTTTTATGAGGTATAAGGTTTATTGGTTCTAGTGTGAAAATGGATGAAAGATGGGTCAGCAAGACAATCAAGTGGTAGCTTGCAAACCAAGGGTAGCAACTCCTTCTAGTGGGTGCTAGTAAATATTTCATGGCAACAACCCCTTTCAAGAGAGATTGATAAACGAGCAGGGGCAAAATTTCCTTCCAATGGGTATTGGTAAACGAGCAAGGGAAATAGTCCCTTTCAATGGTAGCTGGTAAATGAGCAAGGATAAGAGTTCGTCTCAGTAGCAATTGATAAACCTACAAGTGGTAGCTTGGTGGGCCTTGATGTAATTAAGTTGAAGCTTGTAATAAAAAGAAGATTGGAGTCTTATGTATATGTTGCTCACGTGTTTGATGTTTATGATGTTATACATGATTGAGTTGTGTTGTTGATCCATGAATAATTGTTAAAGAGATTAAAAAGTGAAATTTGTGAAGAATTGTATAATTTGGCCACACTATTGATTCACCCCCCTCTCAGTAGTGTCTTGGTTTCAATTGTTTCTAACAATTGGTATCAGAGCCATTGTCCTTCAGGATCATTTTAACAACTGGAAGGATGATCATGGATCATTGAGAACCAAGACCAGATTACCTAAAATGAGAATTTACTTGCAAGTTCTTCATTTGGATGTATGGTTTTGTGTGGAGTATGGAGTAATAAATGATAATTTTGATAGATAAGCCTGGAAGGAAATCATGAGAGGGTTATATAAGTCAGTTATTGAAAAATTAATATGTTTTAAGACTTCCAAGGATATATGGGACAAATTGCAATCCATCTATGAAGTAGACATGCAAGTTGCATGTGTTATTAAGAGGCTTTCCCTAGTGGATGGATTATTCAATGACTCAGTCAAAGATTCAAATAGCGTTGAAGATCATGAATTAGATGGTGATTATTTTGTATCAATAGGCCAAGTCAATGATCAACACCCAAAGAAGATGAAATATATAATTAATTTATTGTTTTGTTCTTACTATAGAACAATAGACCATTTATCTTCAAACTGCTTAGCTACAAGTACCAGTGAAAGTAACAGTTGCTCATAAAGTTGTAATGAAGATAGAGCCACCTTAATAGTGATTGTATATCTGGACATTGATCAAGAAGAAAATGGGTCCACCTCTGGTGAAGAGGAAGAAAGGACATCTCACGTATCAACAAAAGAATCCCTAGAGTGATCAAGGGAACAAACTTTTGAAAGTGAAATAAACATTAGTTATGAATCTAGTGGATCCTCAATTGAGCTGTAAGATATTAAATAAAAGAGCCATTATGGAGATCAATAATTTTAGAGCCATCAATATAAAGTTGGAAATGGAGAATATAATATTAAAAGAGAAGGTGTTGAATCTTCATAAGCATGCAGAGAATTCATAAGCATTTAAAGACAATCAAACCCACGATTGTTCCTTGTAGGATAAGATAACAGTTGAAGATGATGGTGACTCATCAACAACGTTAAAGGACCCACAAATTTGGATAAAAGAAACTATGACAACATTGCAATGGCAATGAAAATAATGCATCAAAATAAATTGACTTCCAGGAGTCAAAATAAAGGTATGCATCCCCTCATATGATTTTGTTGTAATAGTGCAGGGAACTTTGCCTCCAAGTGTTTATCAAGGAAAACAAAGGTGCAACAACACAGGTGAAATGCGCAATTTTAGCCACAACCATGAATTCCTCATAAGAGAAATTTGACTAGCCAAGCACAGAGAGCCTTTTCTCCTCAGAGGCAATATTTTCAATGGCCCAGGAGCAACAAGAGAGAAAATTACAATCCAGGAAATTGGACAGGAAAAAGATTTGGTAAGAAGAATAATTATTTTTTCCCCTTCTTGAATAAATTTGAATGTTATAGGTGTAATAATTTTGGGCATAAAGCAGTTGCATGAAAATCTAGAAAGAAATTATTTTTCCTAAATTTTGCAAGTAGAGTTGAGAGCCAACAAAAGGAACTACACAAGAGCTATTTTAGCACCCAGAAGAAAGGTAGATCGAATGGAGGCAACGCAAAACAATGCTTGATAGGGAAGATTTAGAGTTTGAAATTCCATTGGTTGATCTCTCTTACAGGCATAAACTCTAATCAGTTAAAAGAAACAACATCAGTCATGAAATATATCCAAAACAATACAGTGAAAAAGAAGAGCAACAATGGCAAGAAATCACTGAGTTAGGCAAACCAATGCAAGAAAACTCAACATGGTTAGGTGTGGAAGAAAAAGGAAAATAATATACTCAGGGGGAGTATATCCCTCGATCCTCTTCATTAAATAGAAGAGGTTGGCTTCAAGGGAACCCAAAAAATTTAGATGAGCATGAAGGAACATGGCAAGGAATGCATCTAAAGGATAAATGGAAGTATGCCTCTTTCATTTATGAAAGTATGGTTTATTTATTGTTGTTTTCAAATCAATTGGTAGACTGAACATGTGTATTTGGTGAATTAAACTCTGGAGTGCAGACAAGAAAGAGGTTGCAGTATTCCCTCGCACAAGCACACGTTGCATTGTTGTTCATGGAGGAACCAAAGAATTTTGTTCAAGTCAGTCAAGATCCACATTGGTTAAAGGACATGAATGAAGAATTGGACCAAATAGAGAAAAATCAAACTTGGGTACTTGTTCCAAGTCCTGAAAAAAATAATGTCATTAGCACAAAGTGGGTATTCATAAATAAATTTAATGATCGTGGAGAAGTGGTAAGGAACAAGGCCAGGTTGGTATGCAAAGGTTATGATCAAATAAAAGGCTTGAATTTTGATGAGACTTTTGCTCTTTTTGCTAGATTAGAAGCAATAATAATGTTTTTGGCATATTCTTGTTTAAAATTTTTCAAAATCTATCAAATGGATGTCAAATTTGCTGTCCTCAATGGAGAGCTACATGAGGAAGTTTACATAGAGAAACCATAAGGCTTTCACTTGATAAACAAACCAGATTATGTTTGCATACTTAGGAAGGATTTGTATGGTCTCAAGCAAGCCCCTAAAGTCTAGTATTCCAAGCTAGACAACTACCTGATCAAGTATGTATTAAAAAGAGGTGCAACTGACATCAAGATATATGTCAAAGAAAATGATGGAAAACTCATTGTAGTGGTAGTATATGTTGACGATATCATCTTTGCAAGTAATTTATATTTGTTGAACAATGAATTTGCAGCAAATATGAAGGCAACATTTGAGATGTCCATGGTTGGAGAGTTATCATATTTCCTTGGATTGCAGATAACGCATACCCCTAAAGGCATTTTCATTTCTCAAGGCAAGTATCCCAAGGAATTGCTAAAGAAATTTGGCATGGAAGAATGATCTTTAGTAATCACTCCAATGGTGACAAGTTGCAACTTAGTAAGATGGATGAATCTCTAGAAGTAGACCAGACCCTATATACATCCATCATTGGAAACCTTTTGTATTTGTCAGCTTCAAGGCCATACATCATGCAAGTTGTTACAATAGTTGGAATATTTCAAGCAACTACTAGATAAAGTCATCTCCTTGCACCCAAAATAATTCTCAGATATCTCATAGCAACAATGGAATATGGACTATGGTACCCAAGAGGTAATGGTTTTTCACTTACTATTTTTATTGATGTTGATTGGGCAGGTGATGTGGATGATAGAAAAAGCATAAGTGGTTATGCTTTATTTTAGTGTCAATATGTCAGTGATCAAACATACTCTTTCAGTTAATTTTCTAGTATTCATAGGTCAAAATTTTTGGTCTTTTCAAACAAATTTTCAAAATAAATTTTGGTCACTAAAGGAGTCTAGGTCAGAAATGTTTCTCCCCTCATCCCATCCATGGCCATCATCACCTCAAAGGTCATCCCATTCATTTTCATTTAGAAGTATTAGGTCATTCACTCCATCTCCTCTAGGTCTGATGTCTAGGTGTCATTGTTTTTCCTTTGAAAAGTCCAATTTGTCATCAAACAAGGCAAACAATCCTTCATTTCCATCATATAAGTCTTCTAAAGGGAGTTAGAATACTTAGGAGAATAAAGTAAGACAAGTTGTCTTATTTCAAAATTTGTTTCAATATCAAAGGATTTCAAAAAAGGCAAAATTGTCTTCATAAGCTATTTTTTTCACTAGGCGAAAAAAGTCATTTCAAAAGCTTATAAAAGGAAAAAAGAGGCTCATTCAACTCATTATTTTATTTTAATGTGTGGTAGAGCTCCTCTCTTACCTCCATTTGACTCCATAGTGGTCGAGGGTTTGTAGAATATTGACAAATTTTCTCCCGAGAGGTTTCTGTTATGCATTTGGAGGCAACTGTTACGCATCTGGAGGCTGCTGATACGCATCTGGAGGAAATTGTTACGCATCTGTAGATTGCGTTACGCATATGGAAGAGCTGCTACGCATTGGGTTTTTGGTATCCAAATCACTCAAATAAGCTAAAGGATCATGGCACATGGTTTTGAAAGCCCATACATCAGTAAGTGGACATTCTAACATCCTCTCAAAGTCATTTTACAAGGCAGCTCATTGATTCTTTTACTTACCTCCTCTCCCACTACATTTTCATGTTTTTCCTATCATGGAGTGATTTCACTACACTAAACCTTAACAGTCTCATGTAACACTAGCATACACCTCCCACATACATTATATTATCATTCCTCACCATCCATACCCTTCCTAAGAATCTTTTCCACCAAAACCTAATTTCTTGCCAATTTTTTAGTTAAACTGGGAAATTCATGTGTTTCCCTCATTTGGCCACTTTATATCACATCCACTTCACCTAATTTCACTCATATCATGGAGCCAACATACAAGCCTACCTCCTGAAATTTGTTCAGCATTTTCCTTGGTTTCAAAACCCTTCATCACACCCTCTAAGCCTACCCCATCCCTATACTTTGTTTTTCCAAATTGCACTACACATACCCATTTCATCTACACACTAGGGTTTCATATTTTCACCGATATACATTATGGAGAATGAGAAGAAAATCCTTAAGGGTGGGTGTCACATAAGATATGAGCCCTCCACCATGCAAGAAATCAATGCTTCATACTTGGCCAAAAGATGCTTTGAGAGGAATGGATGTTTGAGGTTTTGTGATAAGATTATGGAGGGAGGATATCATCTTCAAGTTACAAGCTTATTTGCCTCTAATCTCAACATGTGAAAGGCCATCATTGCAGGTGTGGATTTTAATCTATCAGTAGATGTGATTTCTTCAACAACTAGTATACCTAGTCATGGACAGAAGTGGCTTAAGGGCATGGACATAGACCTTGAAGATTACAAAATGTTCCTCAAACCCCATGCTAGAGAGAAACCTGAGTACATATTCCCTTTTAGACACCTCCTTGTCAAATATGCTCGTTTTATGAGGTTGATAATGAAGTATTTCACATGTGAAGGGATATTTTCCAGGTTGTATGGGTACCATATCAGGTTTTTGATGCATTTCACCTCTACCAAATCACTTGACTTGCCACATTACTTGCACAAAAGCTTGATTAGAATGACTGAGAAGATTCAGAGTAAAAACCAAGATCACTACCCAAGTATTTTTCACCATGGTTTGGTCAAACTCACTGTGTTGCATCATGTTTCAGCCATCAACATGACTTGGGAAGCCTTCATGGAGAGAGTAGCAGCAACTCCCACAGCTAGTACTCTTGTCATGCATAGCACACCATCACCATTAGTATCAACACAACTAATGGAAGTTGGCTCTTTCAGCATGCAAACTTAGATTTCAAAGGATCCTAGGGTTGTTGAGGTCACTCACACCTATGAGAAGGGAAAGAGACAGGTCTTTGCACCCAAATCTATCAAAAGTGTACCTACACTTGACACTATTGCTGAGCAAAGTGAAATAAAGGAGCAACCTCTCATGCATCAAGATGAAACACCTTTGCGCCAACATAGTGAACAAGAGCCAATAGATGTTGACATGGTAGAACAAATTGAGGACAAATCATTTGAAGAGATCATAAAGGAGAAGGATGAGGAAATAGCAGATTTGAGAGAGATTTTCTCCATTGCAAATTCTCATATTACTTTCCTACAACAAGAGAATCTTCAATTAAAGGTAAAAATGCTCCTCCAAGACAAACCTAAAGTACATTTAGATGCAGACACGAGCAAGGGAAAAGAGATTGAAAATGATGATGATATGCAGGAGGCAGAAGTTGAAACAAAAAGAGGAAGACCAAGGAAAATGGGCCTCAAAAAGGTGCTTCAGAGAGAAAGAGAATCAATAGCTCCTAAACCACGTTGGTAGACCTTTGATCAGTTGATTTTTGATGAGATCAATAAATGCAGGGAGTATTTGCTTGATAAGTTCAATGGGCACCTTGAGAAGCTCTTGAAGAGATCCAAGAGAGACAATAACCTCCAAAGACACATGGAAAATAACTATTGTGCCAGGAACAAAATTTCACAAATAACACTAAAAAAGTTGAAGAAAAGGCTAAAAGAAACTCAAATGAAGCTTAAAGAGAAGGATCGCTTAGATTTTATGGCTCAATATTCCTTGGTTGTTTAGCCCATCACTCACAGGTGCTGCAAAACCAATTTTGAGAAGTTTTGAAGAATTTTGGTATTTTTTGTGATTTTTGCATAGATCTGAAAATTCTCTCCTCTCAGATGCATAACAAGAATTTGTTACGCTTGTTTTAGGGGCATCCAAATGATGAATGTCTTATATGGTTGGATGCATTTTTATGAGTACATCACATATCAGGAACCCTTTTTGTATGACAAGCTCTAATTTTGCAGAAAAGGCCAAAAAACCACCCATTTTCTATGCTTCTGCCACTTTTTTGGAGGCCTTGTTACACATCTAGAGTAAGCTTGGGAGAATGAAATTTTGGAGGTCTTCTAGCACTTTGTTTTTCAAAATTCAAGATGTTATGGAAACTAGAAACACAAGGCTAGTTGACCTATCTTCCAGAATTTTATTTGGACTCCTAAAAGTGCCTAAAAATTATGCAAACTTCTGTTACACAACTGTAAAATTCCGTTATGCATCTGTCAGAAAGTGTTACAAATATGCATAAGATTCCTTAGGACACCTGTCAAGCTCAGAAAATGTCAGAATTTCGAGGTTTTGTTGTCCTGTGAGTTGGCATTAGAGTAATTGAGTTGTTTTTTGTCTCTTATCGTGAGGGAACATGTAATTTAATGTGGGGGACACACACTCCTAGTTCATAGTTGAATTTTAGGTAATGGTTTCTAACCTCCCTATAATTTAGGAAATGATTCATCTCGTGTAATTATGATGCATCTTGGATGGAATTTCGACCCTATGAGGAGTCATTGGTCATATTTTCTATAAGTAGACCCTCTTTAGGCTTTTGTTGGGTTGGATAATATTATTTTGCAGTGGAGCTATTGTACAACCTTTTGGAATGAAATCAAAGACAATCTTGTAGAACTTGTGTTGAGAATCCTATGGTATGCATTGGAGAATTTGTTATTTCTCTGTATGTTTATCTAATCATGTTGAATGATATGTTTTCCTCTTTAAGATACATGTTTCCATGTGTTTATCTTGTAATTTTATAAGCATAAATCATGTATGTTCATGCTCTATCTTAGACCAGGTTTACATGATATGTCTATGTTCTTATAAATGAATGAATTCACCTCAGTGATCATTCAGACTTTCTATCACTATCCTATACTCAATGACCAATTAAACATGATTTCAAGCTACCTACATGGCCTCTGCAAATTCACCTTGAAATTCAGACCTAAAAAACCTAGACCTAGCCTCCTATTGACCTTCCTATCCAACACACAAAACATCACACAAAAATCCTATTTACTGAGCTTACATACCTAGCCTAAGATCAATAGATATTCAGTCATTCAATTGACTGCAAAGTGAAAATGAGAGAGCCCTCTCTGGTCCTGATATGGCTTGCTACCTCACCTAAATCTTGGTTTGTGGTTACCTTCCTTCAAACCCACTCTCAGCTTTGGGAAGTTGGGGGGATTGATAACACTTTCTTTCTTGGAGAATGTCTAGTTTCATGGTTGAACAAGAATAAAGCTTACATTTCCTTATTTACAATTGAAGCAGGATATATTGCAGCAAATTCTTCTTGTACTCAACTTATGTGTATGAACAAAACTTTGCAAGATGTGCAAGTGTTTTATGATCAATCGATCCCCAATATTTGTGACAACACAAGTGCAATCAACATGTCAAAGAATCCAGTGTTTCACTCTAAGACTAGGCATATTCGCATTAAGTATCATTTATTGAGGGAGTAGGTTGCAAATTAGATTGTGAAGCTTGAGTATGTTCCCACAAAAGAACAAGTTGCTGATATTTTTGAAAAACCACCTGTCATTTGAGGCAAGGATTGGGAGTCGTGCCTCTTGCCTCCCTCCACTAGATCTTCCTTCAAGAGGATGAAAGGAAGTTGTTGCATTATCAACATATGAAAGTGAAGTTGTTAGGTCCAAAGAATCAACATGACAGAGGGAGTTGACAAGAGAAGCATGATAACAGTGGAAGCATGTTGGTGTCTTTGGCATTGATGTCAAAGGGGGAGAGATCTAGTGAAATCAAACAAAATTAAAATTGTGAAAGAGATCTATGGAATGAGAAATATATCAAGGACAACAATAATACACAACAACAGAAGTTTATCTCAGGGGGAGAAACACTCATGTTTTTCTAAGGGTGTTCCTAGAAGAGCAAGAGGTTTTTTATTTTATTTTGGTGTTGCCATCAATGCCAAAGGGGGAGAATGTTGGAAATATGTTTTCATTGATGTCAACTGGTGGCAGTTTGAGGCACAAGTGTCAAATAAATATCTCATAAGAGCAGGTTCTAGGCACAAGAAGAAAGATCCATGTGCAAATAATAACAGAGAGTTTAAAGCCATTTTTTATGTAGTATATCAGCTTAAAGGCCACATCAGAACCACTCAAATAGAAAGTAATTTTAAAGATCTTTCCAATGGTATAAGGAAGCTTGAAAATGGTCTCTTGTATAAAAATTTAAAGCCAGTTAAAGGTTGGTGATCCTAAGTCCAAAATAACAGAGTTAGCAGAGGTTTGGAGGACCTTTGGCGCGCAACCAAAGTTGGCACAACAACCAAGACTGGTGAAGCCTCTAAGTGAGAGCTCTGGGCACACGTGAAAGCAGAAGGTTGGCAAGCGAGTGGAGCCCACCCAGTAGTGAAATTCCGAAACCCCAGTGGGAGCACCCTAGATGTAACAGAGCAAGTGGAGTCAAGACACATGGTGACGTTCTGATGAAACTTGGAGATGGGAATTTGGAGAGAAGTGGTGGTCTCAAGGAGTGGTTTCCTGCTTTGTTGATCATGTATATTAATGGCAGAGATTTATTCCAGGGTCACCTTTCCCAAAACCACAATCCACTTAGGAGTGGTGCCGGAGAGAAAAGGCTCAAAACCATGGTTTTTTAGGAAAAAAATTTATAAAGGAAAATGGTAACAAAATAGGCCTCGAAGGACCTTCTCTCTCCTCTCTGACAATAGGACAAGTGGAAGCTCGTGATTGGCTCGACAAAGAACATAGGATGATGTTAGCACAATAAAAAGGAGGTGGATACATGGCATGCAAATATGGTGTTTTTGGGCACCCAAGTGAATTGTTTTTGCGTGACACATTTCACCACTCTGTAGGCACCAGGTGTCCCTGATGATGTCAATATGACGGGTCATCCCTTAGGGATCATCGTGAAAGATTAGTGGCGGTACCAGTTTGTAGAGTGCACGTCGACATTGACAACATAACAAAGCGACAACGAATGAAAATAGGGTTGAGCGGACCCCACTTGCGAGCTAATCTCGGATTCTGGAATCTCATAACTCTTAAGAACTGCAATTAAAAAGAAGGGTCGGGAGCCAGGAGCGATTAAGAAAGGAAAAAGGGCCCCGACATGATTTAAAAGGGTTTAGTACCCAAAGCCTAAACCGGTGATCACATAGACCAATCTTATGTTTAAAAAGTAGGAAAAGGAGCTAGTGAAAGGGGCTTAAGCTCAGAAAGGCGGAATTGTCAATTTGATAGTAGTTTTGGCAGTTAAACCAAAATTAATTGTAGCTAAAATTAGCAGAAGCATTGCTAGATCCCGTAAAAGGGCCAGAATGCTAAAATAGGAAAATAAAATCAGTTTAATTGATAGAAAAGGATGATCATGATCAAATAACTTGGTTGACACAGTGAGAGGAATGAAATAAATAGGACAAAGGAAAAAAATAAGGATGCATGCAACAATCAAAGAAAATAAAGAGAATCCAAAAAAAAATATCAAGCCAAATTCTTTATAAGCAGACTTGAGCAAATGATTTTGTGTGGTTGCAAAGCAGAGTGTGTGGATTAGAGGTTGTTGGTGCATCATGTGCATAATGGTGGAATGCATTAGAGGTGTATCATAGACCAATATTGGTATCTAAAAGGTGTTTTCTAAAGATGCAAAGAAGTGTTGTAGGAATTGGTGTGTGCTATAAAATTGTGAGAGCAACATAATGTTGTTGGGGTGTTGCATGAGAGAGTAGCAAAATTGTTGGTGCAACATAATGGTGAGTAGAGCTTAGTGAACTTATTGGTGGTTGTATCAACAACTAGAGGTTGATGAAGATGTTTATGGTGGTTTTGGTGATCAGTCGCAGTGGTAGAATTTGTTTTTTTATAAGGTAAGAGTTCTGTTGGTTCTAGTGTGAAAATGGATGAAAGATGGATCAACAATATCAACAAGTGGTACCTTGCAGACCAGGGGTAGAAACTCCTCCTAGTGGGATTGAGTAAATATTTGGGGGTAGCATTCCCTTTTAGCAAATATTGATAAATGAGCAAGGACAAGAGTCCCTTCCAATGGGTATTAGTAAACGAGAAGGGACAACTATCCCTTTCAGTGGTAGCTGATAAATGAGCAAGGATAGGAGTTCCTTTCAATAACAATTGATAAACCTACAAGAGGTAGCTTGTGGGGCCATGATGTAATGAAGTTGAAGCTTTTAATAAAAATAAGATTGGTGTCTTGTGTATATGTTGTTCATGTGTTTGATGTTTATGATGTTATACATGATTGAGTTGTGTTGTTGATCCATGAATAATTGTTAAAGAGACTAAAAAGTGAAATTTGTGAAGAATTGTATAATTTAGCCACATTAATGATTCACCCCGCCTCTTATTAGTGTCTTGGTTTCTATTGTTTCTAACAAAACCTGGCCAACTCTTGCACTATGGCAAGTGGCTCATTATGGACCAAGTTCAGTCAAAGTTTTCCTATCTCATGGAGGCACTCAACGCAATGGGGCCATTGCTTCCTAAGGGGGGGGTGACTGATCCAGGTGGATATTGGTGGCCACCTACCTATTCCACATGGACCCCTAACATTATTTCTTTCAGTCCCCTTAATTGTAGCAAAATTTACTATTTTTGGAAATTTTTCGGGTCATGAACTTTCAGAGTCGTTTTGAGGCCCTAAACAACATTTTTTTTTGGAAAACGGGGAAACCCAAAACTTATTGAAGGGGTTTGTAGTCAAAATTTGTATTCCTTGAATAGATATTTCAAACAAGGTATTGTATGCGTCAAAAAAAGATCGTATACCAAAGTTATGACCCCAGGAAGTTGATGTACCAACTAACCCTAACAGGGCCCACAAACTTTTGACACTTCATCTCATAGGGTTAGCTTTTTGGATGTTTAGGGTGTTCCCTTATTTTTCAATAATAAAAATGCCTTGGAGCCTCACTGTCACACAGTTAATAAGACATGTAGTCATCATGTCTCTTCTGAGAGATAAGCTACGATCACTCGAGTTAGTTTATTTCCATTCTGCATGTATACAATTTTCAATTTTTTTTATTAATGAATTGAAGTTCAATTTTCATTGTATCTGATCCAGACTTATGCAGGAACACAATAAAATACATAAATACACATAAATGCAAAGATGCAGTGGAAATATAGCTTCATTTCATTAATATCAAATAACTGAAATATGCTTACAGACAGAATGGAAATAAAATAGCTAGGGTGCTGGTAGCTTATCTATGAGAAGAGATGTGGTGACTACAATCCTCTGAGTTGTGTTACAATAAGGCTCAAGGGATTTTTTTATTATTGAAAAACATAGGAAAATAATAAACAACCAAAACCCTAACCCTAGGAGATGAAATGCCAAGATTTTGTGGGCCCTGTTGGGGTTAGTTGGGCAGCCAACTTCCTGGGGTCATAACTTGGTCATATTATCTCTGTTTGGTGCGTACGATATATCATCGGAAATATCTCTCTAAGTACTACAGGTTTTTCTACAACAAATGTGCCTATGGCTATGGGCTTGCTGCAAACCTTAAAAAAAACGCCGTTTAGGAGGTCAAAACTGCTCCAGAAGTTCGGGACCCGGAAAAAATGCTAAAAATAGTAATTTATGCTATAAAAAAGGAAACTGGTGAAACTAATTGGAGGTTTGGGTGGAATAGGTGGGTGGCCACCAATATCCACCTGGATCATTCTTACCCCCTTAGGAAGCAGTGGTCCCCATTTTGTGCAGCCTCCATGAGGTGAGGAAATTTCTGTTGAACCTGGTCCCTGGTGAACCACTTGCCCTGGTGAAGGAATTAGCCTGCTTTGACAACTCGATATTGTTGGATCCTCTGCTAGCAGGTGTTTTGATCTGTGTGTCCGTGATCCGATCAATTGTGGCTTTTTCCATGTAGTCTGGGTTTAACTATGTCGGTGTGAGTTGTTCTGCCATGTCGGATGTGTCCAGTAGAGGTGGAAAGAAGGGCCAAAGGCGGTCCACATTGAACATTGGGTGCATACCAAGGAATGGTCGAATACTGATCTCAAAGGCATTGTCCCCTACAACCTTGGTGATGGTTTATGGCCCATATCGGAGCGAGCGAAGCTTGCGGTAAGGTTCAATGAGGCGCTCCTTCTGCAAATGTAGCCACACTTTGTCACCCACCTAGAAGTTGTGTGGCACCCGATGTTGATCATGTCGTTGCTTGTACTTAGCATTGGCTTTGTCCAATATGTCTAGAATCTATTGGCAGATGTGTTGAATGCCCTTAATGAATTTGTTCACCTTGTCTGCTTCAGACTGGACATGAGTCGAATCTGCCTAAGTAGCCGTGAATGGCATGGCTACGTCAATGGGAAATAGTGGTTGGAATCCCAAGCCCACCTGAAAGGGGTTGTGGTTGGTTGAGCCATGGAGAGCCCGATTATAGTTGTGTTGTACATAGGGGAGGCCCTCATCCCATGTGCGTGGATGCTTTGAGTTGTACATATGAATAATGTGTACTATCATCTTGTTGACGACCTCTATTTGGCCATCAGTTTGGGGATGGAAAGTTGTGGACTTGGTGAGCTTGGTGTCCAACATCGACCAGAGGCTGAACCAAAATGTACTGAGGAACTTGTTGTTCCAATCTGAGATGATACACTGTGGGATCTAAAATTTTACCCACACTCGTTCAAAGAAGAGTTTAGCAGTGGGTTCTGCTGTGATATTCTTCTTGTGGGCCACCATAATGGCCATCTTCTAGAATCTGCCGATGACCACAAAAACGCAGTCATTGCCATGCTTAGTAGAAAGAAGGCCCGACATGTAATCCACGGAGATGGATTCCCAAGGTCGACTAGGGGTAGGTAGTGGAGTATAGAGGCCTTGCTTCTTGATGGTCGGTTTGGCAATGACACAGGCAGTGCATGATCTGTTGTAGTTCCCAACATCCTGTCGAAGATTCGGCCATTAGAAATACTTTTTCACTACTGCCATTGCTTTCTTGACCCCAAAATGCCCAACAACCCAACTGTAGCACGCTTCCCAAATCATCTTGGCACGCTCTCTTAAAGGAACACAAAGGTGTCCCAGGTGACATAGCAGTGCATCCTCGAGGTGAAAATCTAGAACTTGCTTACCGTCCAAGAGCGTCTTGTATGTGTGGCCGAATTCTGGATTGCTTTTATAGAGAAGCCGCTAATCACAATTCTCATGCCCACAAGAGTTGAGCACGGTGATAAGCGCCATGATCGGTGGTCAGCTGAGATAGTCTGCAACATTATTGTTGCTGCCCTTCTTATACTTGATGTTCATATGAAACTATTGTAAGTATGTGAACCACTTCTCATGGTGATTGTTCTGCAACTTCCCTTGTGTCTGTATGAACTGCAGGGGTCAATGGTTTGTGTGGATGACCGTTTCCTTCCCAAAAATGTAATGCTTCCAATGTCGGCAAGCCTGCACAATGGAATACATCTCTTTTTCGTAACTGGGATACTTCCAGATCGTGTCGGAAAGTGAGAATTGCCTGAATAACATACTCAGAGGCATCTATCTCGATCTCAAATGGTTGTTGCAAGTCTGGTATTGTGAGCACTGGTGTAGAGTGGAGGCGATGTTTCAACTCTATGAATTCTTTCTGTTAAGATTCCAACCAAAAGATTTTTTCTTTTTCTCCTCCCTTGGTGACTTGACTCAAGGGCCAAGTGATATGAGATAATCCCAACACGAACCTCTGGTAGAAATTGGCAAGACCCAGAAAGTTGTGGAGCTCTGTTAGAGTGGTTGGGGCTGGCCAATTCTGAATGACTTGGATCTTGGTTGGATCCACATGCACCCCCCGCTCATCAATAATGTATCCCATATACTGAGCCTGGGTCATCCCAAAAGTGCACTTCTCCAAATTGGCATACAACTTGTGTTGTTGCAGTGTTTGGAGGACATGTTGGATGTGGTGGAGGTGTTCTTCCATGGTTTGGATGAATATCAGGATGTTTACCACTACAAATGAGTTGGTGAATGGTCGCAATATGTCGTCCATTAACCTCATGAGGGTTGTGGGAGCATTTGTCAACTCGAAAAGCATGACTAGACATTCGAAATGGCCCTCCTTGGATTTGAAGGCAATCTTTCACACGTTGGAGGGTTCGATTGGTATATGGTGATACCCGAACTTCAAGTCGATCTTACTGAAATATTTTTCCCACTTGAGTTGGTCGAGAAGGTCATCAATCTATGGGATCAGGTACCTATTCTGGACAGTGATCTTGTTCAACGCCCGATAGTCAATACATAGTCTCCAAGTCCCATCCTTCTTCTGCACTAACATGATCGGGCTCCCACGGGGCGATGAACTCGTTCGAATGTGACCTTTCAGCATTAGCTCCTGAATCTGCCTCTTGATTTGACCATTCTCCATAACAGAGCGTTGATAGATTGGTCCATTGGGTAGCATCACACCTGGGATCATATCGATGGAGTGTTTAATTCGGATTTATGCAGGAACACAACAGAATACAAATATAACCATAAATACAAAGATGTAACATTAATAACACTTCATTTCATTAATATCGAAGAATTGAAATTTGCTTACAGACGAAATGGAAATAAACTAGCTTGGGTGATGGTAGCTTATCTCTGAGAAGAGATGTGGCGGCTACATGCCTTTGAACTAATGAGGCTCAAGGGCCTTTTTATTATTGAACAATAAGAGAAAACCATAAACAACCAAAACCCTAACCTAAGGAGATGTAACACCAAGAGTTTATGGGTCGTGTTTGGTTAGTTGGGTAGCCAACTTCCCAGGGTCGTAACTTGGCCATATTATCTCTGTTTAGTGTGTATGATACATCATTCGAAAGATCTCTCCAAGGAATACAACTATTGTTGCGATTTGTTTCAAATCGCCAAAGCAATCATGCCCAAAAAACGTTGTTTAGGGCCTCAAAATGGCTCCAAAAGTTGAGGACCCGAAAAAACAGCTAGAAATAATAAATAAGAAAACTAATGAAACTGATTAGGTGGAATAGGTGGGTGGCCACTAGTATCCACCTGGATCATTCCTCCCGCCTTAGGAAGCAATGGTCCCCATTGTGTGTAGAGCCTCCACGAGGTGGGGAAATTTTTGTTGAACCTAGTCTCTGGTGAACCACTTGCCTTAGTGCGGGAGTTGGCCAACTTTGACAACCCGATACAATTGGATCTTATACTAGCAATTGCTTTTAAGCTGTGTACCCATGATCCAATCAGTTGTAGCCTATTCCATGCAGTCTGGATTTAAATTTTTCGGGGTGAGTTGTTCTGCAATTCCAGATGTATCCAGTAATGGCGGAAAGTATGGACAAAGGCGATCCACGTTGAATACTAGGTGTAGGCCAAGGAATGGGGGAATGTTGAGCTCAAAATCATTGTCTCCCACAACCTTGGTGATGGTGTATGAACCATATCAGTGTGGGCATAGCTTGCGGTTGGGTCTAGAGAGGCGTTCCTTCTGCAAACGCAACAAAACTTTGTCGCCCACCTGGAACTTGTGTGGCACCCGATGTTTATCATGCCGATGCTTGTGCTTGGCATTGTATTTCTCCAAGATGTTGTGGACCTGCTAGCGGGCATGCTGTATGTGTTCAATAAATCTGGTTGCTTGTGGATTCTATCTGTGTGGTCGCATGGGGTATGGCAACATCAGGAAACGACGTGCCTGGGGTCAGATCAATGGAGTTCTTGACCTGACAATGTAGAGGAACCTCTGTGAGCGAGGAGAAAATGTCCTTGTATTCCTCCATGTCTTTGTCCATCTTCTGTTGCCGCGTAGGGGAGCCCTGTTTGGAGGTTGCAGCCACAATCTTCTTCTTTCCCTGTGGGCAAATCGTAATGAAAACAAATTTCCTGGTTTGGGAAATAATATTACATCATTGCTTTGCAGTACTCAAAGAGATGGCGGAAGGGGGTACTACCTCCGGTATCCTGTACAACTTATTTTCCAAAGTAATAATAACAGAACGAGGTCTAGACTCATACACAACATGTCACTTTCACAAGTATGATACCTCATCCGTGAATGGATTGACATTGTACGGAAGGCGGCATTGCTGGCAAACGCTGAGATCTCCTTGCAGAGCATGTACCGTGCAAAGGTGGGCTCGTAGGCCGAGCCTCTTCACGACCTCTGCTGAAATGGGGTTATTTTGGCTTCCTCTATCGACAAGGAATTGCAGTGGAGAACCCTTCACCCAAATTTGGGAATGGAAGAGGCGCTCCCCCTCCTCTGGATCTTCGGGTTCCTCCTTTTGGATCTTAGTGGTGGCAACGGTGGAACTCGGTTCTACATCAATGATTTTCTTCCCTTTGTCATTCCCCTTGTTCGGTTCTGACTCAGAATCAGAACATGGATCTGATTAGGATGCCTTTAGTTCGGCCACCAACAATTGTTTGGTCCAACACTCGCTTGTGTTGTTAGTGAAGTTGTTATGAAATTCACACTACTTCCCCGTGTCCTTCTTTGGCTTTGTGGTGTTGTTTTGAGTCGCCTTTCTTTGGCTTTGCCCCTTGTTTTGCAGTTCGGGGGCGACTTTTCCGGGCTTCGGATTCGCGGATCCAAAGTATCACTTCTTCTGCTTAAATTTGTGCTCGATCTTGGCGACATATTGATATGTTGTGCCAAGCGAGGTAATGTCGAGGAACTCCATTTCCTCCTGAATGTATCTGTGCAAACAACTACGGTACTTGAGCACCAAGTGTTTCTCTGAATCTTTAATACCCAACTTCATGCGCAGGGTATGGAACAAATTAGTCAGCTCATGCACATCTTGATCCCTTTGCTGTCGCAGCGTGGTCCATTGGATGTACTTGTCCTCATAGCTCCCCACAGGGTAATATTGTTACTTGATGCCCTCTCGGAATGAATTCTAAGTGGGTGCGGCTGAGAACAGAGAGGGTACCCTCTCGTCCTTTTGATCACAATAGGTTTCCCACCAGTATTTAACATGGGGGGTAGCTTTTAGGAGTGCAAAAGTAATCTTGGTCGGAGAAATCATGGACCGAGATATACCCTTCCAGCAAATTCAACCATCTATCTACGGCCCCTGCATCTATCTGGCCTTCAAATATAGGGATGTCAATGTTGACTTTTACCTTGAAAAAAGTGGCACCTCCAGAGTAGCTGCTGGATGAAGATGCGCTGCTGGTGGGTAGCCGTTGAAGGATCTAGGAAAAGTTATCCATCATCGTGTTCCTTTGTTTCTCAAGGGCCTCCTCGAGAAATTATTTTGATAGGATCTCCTACTCCCACGTCTTTCTTTTCTTCCGCCATGGGAGGTCATCGGGGTTTGCGAGGCCGATCTTGCAAAGGTTCAACCAGATCAAGCCTTAACTCCTTATACCCTGACCTCGTTGGGGACATGAAAAGAAAGATCGAGAAAGAGCAGACCGCTCTTATACCACGGATTCGGATTTATGGAGGAACACAACAGAATACGAATATAACCATAAATGCAAATATGCAACAAAAATAACACTTCATTTCATTAATATTGAAGAACTGAAATATGCTTACATATGGAATGGAAATAAGCTAGCTCGGGCGATGGTAGCTTATCTCTGAGAAGAGATGTGGCGGCTACATGCATCTGAACTATGTTATAATGAGGCTCAAGGGACTTTTTATTATTGAACAATAAGAGGAAACCCTAAACAACCAAAACCCTAACCTGGGGAGATGTAACACCAAGAATTTATGGGCCCTATTGGGGTTAGTTGGGCAGCCAAATTCCCGGGGTCGTAACTTGGTCATATTATCTCATTTGGCATGTATGATACCTTGCTGGAGAGATATCTCCTAGGAATACAACTTCTTTCTTAACTGGTTACTAATTGCCAAAGCAATCATGCCCAAAAAACGTTGTTTAGGGCCTCAAAATGGCTTTGGAAGTTCAAGACCTGAAATTTTTTCTAAAAAATAGTAAATAGAAAACTGATGAAACTGACTAGGTCGAATGGGCGGGTGGTCACCAATATCCACCTGGATTAGTGCTTGACCTAATAGTGCAGAGGAACCCCTATGGGTGAGGTGAAGATGTCCCTATACTCCTCCACAACCTTGTCCATTTGTTGTTTTCATGCGGAGGAGCCCTATCTAGAGGTTGTGGCCACAGTCTTGTTCTTGCCCTGAGGGCAGATCATCAAGAAAACAAATTTCCCACTTTTGGAAATGAGCTTACTGCAATTTTTTACAGTAACCAAAGAGATGGCGATAGGCGGTGCTACCTCCGATATCCTGTACAACCTATTTCCCAAAGTAACAATAATAGTGCAAGGCATGGAATCATACACAAGCATGTCGCTTCCATAAGTATGGTTTGCCTAATAATACATCAAAAACACCAAGAGGAGCAATTTCACATGATACCTCATCCATGAAGGGCTTGATGTTGTAGGGAAGGCGAGACTACTGGCTGACACGTAGATCTCTTCCTTGGTGAAGCCACTCTATGGTGTATGATTATGGGTGTGTTATGGTCGGCAAGCCCAACCGCTTCACGACCTCTACTGAAATGAGGTACTTTTGGCTCCCGCTATCGACAATGAACTGTAGTGGGGAACCCTTTACCCACATTTGGGAATGGAAGAGGTGCTCCCCATCCTCTAGATCTTCCAGTTTCTCCTTTTGGATCTTTGTGGTGGCAACAATGGTATTGGGCTTCGCATCGATAATCTGCTTCCCTTTGTCATTCCCCTTGTCAGGTTCTGATTCGGAGTTGAAGCATGCATCCGATTCAAAAGCCTTCAGCTCGGCCACCAGTAGTTTCTTGGCCCGACACTCACTTGTGTTGTGAGTGGAGCTCTTATGGAACTCACACCACTTTCCTGTGTCCTTTGGCTTCGCAATGTTGTTTTTTGCTTGCGGCTTTGGTGGTTGTCCTGTGCCGCCCTGCCTTGGCTTTGTCCTTTGTTATGTGGTTTGGGGGCACCTTTCCCTTGCTTCTGATTCACAGATCCAAATTCTCGCTTCTTCTGTTCGAATTTATGCTCAATCTTGGCAGCATACTAGTATGCTACACAAAATGAGGAGATGTTGAGGAACTTCATTTCCTCCTGAATGTATCTGTGTGGACAACTGCGGTACTTCAACACCAAATGTTTCTCCAAATATTTGATACCCAACTTTGTGCGCAGGGTATGGAACAAATTCGTCAGCTCATGCACATCTTGATCCCTTTGTTGCCGCAGCGTAGTCCATTGTATGTACTTGTCCTCATAGCTTTCTATGGGATAGTATTGTTCCTTGATGGCATCTCAGAAAGAATCATAGGTGGGTGTGGCCAAGAACGAAGAGGGTTCCCTCTCATCATTTTTCTCACAGTAGGTTTCCCACCAGTCCTTGACATGGGGGGCGGCTTTGAGGAGTGCAAAATTAATATTTTCCTGGTTGGAAAAGTCACGAACTGAGAAATATCCTTCTAATAGATTCAACCATCTATCTATGACATCTGCATCTATTTGGCCCTCAAATACTGGAATGTCAAAGTTTACTTGTACCTTAAAAGGAGTGGTGCCTCCACAGTGGCTGCTGGATGCAGATGTGTCGTCGTCAGGCAGTGGTTGAAGGATCTGGGCAAAGTTATCCATTATCGCATTCCTTTGTTTCTCTAGGGCCTCGTCAAGAAATATTTTTGATAGGATCTCCCGCTCCCTCGTCTTTATTTTCTTCCCCCATGGGCAGTTATCGGGGTTTGCGAGGATGATATTGCAAAGGTTCAACCAGATCAAGCCCTAACTCCTTATACCTTGACCTCGTTGGGGACATGAAATGAAGGATCGAGAAAGAACAGACCGCTCTGATACCACTGATTCAGACTTATGCAGGAATGCAATAAAATATAGAAATACATATAAACGCAAAGATGCATAAAAAATAAGACTTCATTTCATTAATATCAAATAACTAAAATATGTTTATAGACAAAATGGAAATAAACTAGCTAGGGCATTGGTAGCTTATCTCTGAGAAGATATGTGGCATATACAGGCCTTTGAATTGTGTTACAATGAGGCTCAAGGGCCTTTTTATTATTGAACAACGTAGGAAAACCTTAAACAACCAAAACCCTAACCCCAAGAGATGAAACGCCAAGAGTTTGTGGTCCCTATTGGGGTTAGTTGGGCAGCCAACTTCCTGGGGTCGTAACTTGGTCATATTATCTCCGTTTGGCGTGTACAATATATCATCGGAAATATCTCTCTAAGTATATCCACCTGGATCAATATATTTGTGTTTTTGTTTTAAATTTGTATTTCATTTCGTTCCTGCATAAATCTAGATCATTAAACTTCCTTGGTTCCCATCATCTGCTTTCTTATCCTTAATTTTGTAACCATATTTCACCTTTGGGCCATGCATTTGTTTCTTTTATCTTCATGAGCTCCACTTCCAATTTTTGTATATTTTGGACATTTTCATCATTTTACTTTTTCTTATGTTTTTTGTTTGTAAGTTGTTCTCCTTCCATTTGTATTGTTGTTAGTATTGTTTTTTTTATAACACATTGGATTAATAGTCCTTATATGTGCTTTTGATGGCGAGTAAGAGTCCTATTATGAACTAATATATCTTTTATGTTTCCAATATGTCATACCCAAGTTGTTCAGTTAAATATTTGAGTCTAGCATCATATTGAACCCCTCTTTCTCCTTTCATATGCATTGTTTCTTCTAATTGTGCAAATGCCAAGGGTGTTACCTTTAGATGAAGGCGTATATGTTCATGATTTTTTTGACCACATCCTTCCATGTGTTGAATGTTTCTTATTTTTTCACTCTTTTGATACCATGATAATGTTTCTCCTCCCATTGTTCCTTGAATATGGCCCATTTCTTTATCATGGTTAATTCGTTGGATGTTTGTCATAATAAATATAGATTGTACATATGATGATCACCATTGGTTAATCCATAAAATAATCGTACTTTTGTCATATTTCTCTTGGCCTTTTCTAGCATAGTATTTTCTTGATTAAAATTCTTGTTATTAGTTCTCTTATTTATGTCCTTTTTCCTAATTCCCCCACGTCATTGTTCCAATTTATCATTGATATATTTTGCTTATTGCAAGTGTTGTGACTTGTTTCATCAATCATCTTGTCTCTTCATGGATGAATTCTTCATGTTGTCTTATGTCGTTATTTTAATACGACGCTTTACCTGCTATACTACAAGTTACGATTTTTCATGGTAGCATCTTTCTCATTGTTCACTTCTTCCATATTGAAGACCTTATACTTCTTTCCTTGCAATGGGGTTGTCCTCTATAAAAATGATTGGAGTTCATCCATTATATCATTCTACCTCTATATCTATTGGTATGGATTCCCTAGTTATGCCAAGGGTAACAATAAAAAGAATGCCCCCTAAACGTTGTTACTATAAAAAGTCATCATGTTCAAAAGATATGCATTTTCTAATCTATCTTTTATTTCTTAGATCCACACAATTACAAGAAAATAAACAATAACATCCCATATCAATCTTTAATACTCTTATTAGTTAAAATAAAGATAAATACATCTCAAGAGTTCACACTATTAGTTTATGATGAGAAAAATCCCTAAAAACAAGAAAAAAAGACCACTTTTCAACAATAACAATTAAAGTATTTATCTCAATTCAACTTGTTTGTTAGAATAATCGATAACCCTTGTATTCTCTCATAACATCAAAACATAATCAACAAAAAACCTCTAACATAAGTAAAATCAAATTGCACCGTCTAATTTCTAATCTTTTTAATTCATACATGGTAATTATTTTCCCCCGTCCATGCAATGACTGGGTAATTGGACTACATAAATTGAACTTCTAAAATAAAATTGAGGGATTTTACACCCAAGACATGCATATTATGAATTTTAACGTTGAGCCTTTTTGCTTCTGTGACTCTCATTATTTACATGCATGTATCATTATTATTTAGTATAATGAATTTACAAAGACAACAAGGAAGTAGGCCTTACATAACCATTTTTTTTGTGCAGTAAGCATGATAAAGGACTTGTACATGATTAAATTTTAATATGACATTTATTTATTTATTTTTTAATGAAAAAATGGCTTTTGTATTGATGGTTTCGCCTTTGGTTCATGGTGTAATAGTGACATCTTGGGACAAAGAAGAGGGTCAAGGGTGTATTACCGCTTCATACTTGGGGTTCATATGTTATGGGTTATTTTTCATTGGAAAAATAACATATTGGAACTAAATTTTTTGTTGGATCAAGGAAAATAAGGGGGAGAGAGATACCTTTCCTCCTCCTCAATAGTGTAGGTAGAGACGATGGAAGTGGCTCTTTCTGGTGGGTGACCGAGCAAGCTCTCTAGACATATCTTTGAAGACCGACAACGTTTGGAGAAAGCTACAACAATGAGGGTTGTTTTGTAGGCCAAGGGAATCAAGGCCACACAAGGGCATCATAATCCTCAGTTACTCAGACAGGAAGTCGAAATTAAGGTGACATTCAAAAGCTCTGGTGTTATTGCTTGGTGTTGTGTTGGGAAAATACTCAAGGTCTTTGGTTGCTTGCAAAGTGTTTGAAAAATCGTCTGAATGGGCCAAATGGGGCAGTGCAGGTAGTGTTTGGAAAGTGTTTAACAAAATGTTTATACATAATGAGGAGTTTAGTCCCACTTTACTTCATGTGCCTGATGGATCTCCTAGGGAGTTTTGCCTATTAGCTAGATCTAGAAAAGTAAGGACCGTTAGTTACATATCTACTCCAATTCTCAATTTTTGTAAGGTCTTTAGCTGAGGGGATTCTCTGTATCAAGATGTCATTAGTTGATATGGTAGCTATTCTTGCTGCCAAACTTCAGGAGCGTTAAGGGATCCCTGTGGGAGCGATGACACTCTTATTCGAAGGGAGGAAACTGATGATAGAGGACTCAAACATTATGGCATAAAAATGGATGCCACTATCTCTTTAGTTTCAGGTTTGGAAGGAGGTGCCAGGGGTGGCGGGGGATCCTCTACTTTAAAGCCCATGAATTTGAAGGATGCCCTAAATTCAAATCCCAATTTTTAGACACCAAGGGTTCTCTTAGGCCAGGATTTTATGGTCAAAAATTCTTCGGATACCCCCAACACTAGAGATGAATGATGCCATTAACAAGATAAGGATGAAAACATATAAACAATGAACAATTATATGTTGTTTTAATGAATTTTGGCCTTCGAAATCTACCCTTTGGGATTGGGTTCACCAGAAGTGGTCCCAAAATATAGAATTTTTATTTCGCTCGAAATGGTTTTTCATGGTTTTCCTTAAAAATGTTGAAGACCGAAATAATATTTTTTACCAAGGACCTTGGTTCTGGGGCAGAGCGGGCCTTTCGATCGAAACATGTTTTTCAAAGTTTAATCCTCTCACCATGAAGTCCCTGCCCATTCCTGTTTGGGTTAGGCTCCCAAACTTGCCTCTATAATTGATCTGGCTAGAGATCTTAGAAGATATTAGTGACTCTATAGGTCATTTCATCAAAGTTGACAAAAGGTATCGCCACTTTCGTCTACATTTGTGTGGAAGTGGACCTCAGTGAAGGTTTTTCAGATAAAAACATCCTTAAGTGGGAGGGTAACAAATATACCCAACCATTAGATTACGAAAATACTACTTTCAGATGCAGAATATGCGAGCAACCTGGGCACCTCCATAATGCATGCCCCTCTTCAAAAGGGGTGTTCTGCAACTAGGAGTTGGAGAGAATTAGCCGTGGATGGAGATACCCAAAGTCAACAATAGGTACCAATAATTCTATAAGTCAAAAGAAGAACATCTCCCAACGACATGACATTTCTGGATGACTTAGATCAGCCTCCAATATCACTGTCTCAACCCCCAATAGAGGAAATCCTTTCAACAAAGGACAATGAAAGAACAATATCTATAATTTTGCTTGCAATTTCTAGGCAAAAGAGCAACCATGGTCTAATCATTATGATAGTGAGAAAGGACTTGCGAATTCAACCAAACTGGTTACTATGGAACTTTCTAAAAAAATGAGGTAATGGTGCTATCCTCAGGTGTGCCAGATAACAAATGTAGAATGGGTTGATGTTCATAGGAGAAAGGGGAAAAATAAAAAACCTATGAATCATCCATGTAGGAGGAAGGGGAAAAAGAAAAACCCATGAATCATCCTGATATTTAAAACCAAGAATGTAGAAAATGTTTTTCGAAGCTTATGGTTTTTTGATGTAATCTGTTTTTTTGGAATTAATAGAATAAAATTAACAAAAAAAAAATATGACAATATTTCTTTTTTTTTTTCATTCTTTCTTGAAAAATGATAAAATTTATCATAGTATAGTTGTTAATTAATAGTGATGATGACTATCATTGGCCATTTGCAAATGCAAGCTAATTCATCATTATTATTTAAGAAACACCACACCACCTAAAATGACCCATTAGTAGTTTATAAGAGGGTAAATCTTCACTCCTCTGAGATGCCTCTTAATCTTAAGCCATTAACCTATGTCCTTATGTCCAAAAAAATAAACTCTTAACACATTAAAAACACCTTTAAACATTGTCAAGTAAGGGTAGGCCAAGTGGTTAAAATGAGATGTTAACTCTCTCTCTACCTGAGTTTGATTCCATGTTAAGGTTGTTGTGATGAGATTAGAGGAATAGGTAACCCCAAAATTACCAATCCACCATAGTTAAAAAAAATACACCTTTAAATGTTGCTTATAAAATAAAAAAATAATTTCAAATTAAATAGTATTTCTAAAAAGCCAATATCCAATATTACCATTCTTATAACTATAATAATATTATCACTCTTATAACTATAATAATAAAACAAAAGAAAGAAAGAAATTATTTTTAACATCCATGAGGCTAAAAATAGCCTATGAGACAGATTGCTTCTCCATCTGGTTCTTGTATTCAACCCTTTCCTGTGGAGTTTTACAATAAACGCTCCCAGCTTCTCGACAAACCCCTCGCTGAATAGATTATACCAAGAGCTAGCTGTCAGAATATCTGCATATTTTTCCCCGCTGTCTTTGATGACCTCGCATTCTAAAATGAAATGTTTTTCTGTTTCCACTTTTCCAGAAGAGCAAAAAATACATACTCTTTCCTCCCACATTTCTTTTGGCCTTTTCCAACGCCCTGTTTTCACAACAGAGTTGATGAGAATTAGTCCTTAACTGAGTAATAAGGATTTTGGATCTCCAAAAAATATTGACCCCTATGTACGTTTTTTGTTGATGATTATGAGTGGGATTAAACTCTTCAATATAGTACTTATTCTTTCTCCCTAGCTCTTTCTTCCAAGTACGTTTGTGGAACTTATCCATAGCAAAAGTTTTTATCTCTTTACTATTTGTGGGACACATGCTCAAGAAAATACCCCATTTACTAAACCATTTCTTATTTTGTCGTATCCAAGTCTTATTTATTTTGCACAATATGTCATTAAACACAACCTTAGGCCATATACCCTCTTCCATTTGCTCAATTTTTTTTAAATACCTTATGACTCACACCACAACAATTGCTTCAATAGGAGCAACTCTTGTTTCACTTAACAAGATAGCATAATGAACTACACTTTTAATTTTGAATTTGTTTGTAATCAAACGCTTCTGAATTTTCTCAATTTGTTTCTACTGCATCTCGGATGTGTTGCTAGCCCACAATTCACAACCGTAGAGAATCACAAGGATCACTAAAAGCCCAAAAACAATTAGAGTGGTTTTCCAATCCCATAGCTCCGCCTCAATACACCTATTTTGAAAAACATAAAATGCTTTCCAACCCCAAAGTTATTTTCTTTCTACAACCATCCCAACTTAAATTTCATATAATCATATATTTTCAAATAACAATTAACCTCCATCAATACATAAACTAAATAATTTTATACACTGCACATCGCTGCTTTAATAAAAGAATACACAAATATATAATTTATTAAAAATATAACTCAATGAATGAATGAATGATATTTTAATGTCCACGAGACTAAAAATAGTCTATGGGACCACCAACTTCCTTGTTTTTTGCCTTATGCAATTCAATCTTTTTCTTACTCAAAATGATGATGAGCTGACCCAACCTTCTAACAGTTCCATCACTGAAAAGACAATGCCACGGAATTGATGCTAACATACTACGGTAACTGTCCCTGATGTCTTTGAAAGCATCATATTCCAAAATGAAATGTTTTTCTGATTCCACTGCCCCAGAAGTGCAAAAAGTACATACCCTTTCTTTCCAAGCTTCTTTAGGTCTCTTCCACCGTCCCGTTTCACACCGAAGTTGATGTGAGTTAGTTCTTAATTGAGCTATAAGAACCTTTGCCCTCCATGGAATGCTAGCTCCAATGTATTCTTTTTGTTGGAGATCACAAGTGGGGTTGAATTCCTGAACATAATACTTCTTCTTTCTACCCAACTCTTTTCCCCATATACCCTTATGGAACTTCTCGAGCACAAAATTCTTTAATTCCTTGCTATTTGTGGGACATGCATTCAAGTAAATATTCCATTTTTTCATCCATTTGCTGTTTTGTCTCATCCATGATTTCTTTCTTTCACTCATACCTTCATTGATGATAACTTTTGGCCATCTACCCTCTCCTATTTGCTCCATTCTCTTTAGGTACCTTATAAGACGCACCATGGCAATTGCTTCGATGGGAGCTACCCCTATTTCGCTCAACATTATCTCATAGGGAACCGAACTTTTTATTTTGAACTTGCTCATGATCAAACGTTTTTGAATTTTTTCAATTTGTTTCCATTTTGAAACAGAGATGCTGCTAGCCCACAATTCACACCCATATAATATCACTGGACAAACTAGGAGTCCAAAAAGTACTTTGATCATGTTCCAATCCCATAACTCTGCTTCTCTACATCTAATTTGAAGTGCATATAATGCTTTCCAACCTCCTAAATTTATTTATTTATTTATTTTCTTCTGCAATCCTTCCAATTAAACTTGTTGTTGAAATCGATCCCGAAGTATTTGTATTCATTTACTTCTTCAAGAATGTTGCCTTCAAAGAAAAACATATGCTGGCTTTGCTTCCTTTTATTAGAGAAAATCATTATTTTAATCTTACTGATATTGACTTGCATCCCTACTGCTTTACAAAAATACTCAAAGACATATAAGTGCATTTGCAATCCATAAGCAACCCAACTTGAAAAAACGAAATGAAATTTAATTTTAAAATCCACAAAAGCAAAGCCATTAGTACAAATGTCCTAAACATGAAGTCGTCCGCGACGGATATAATTGATTGGATTGCAAAGGCATCGGTGCAAATGTCATGGACATAAGATCATCCATGCATGGAGGAGCAAGGAATTAAGTACCCATAGATAAATCAGACGATACAATCCAGCTGGGTGGGTGCTTCCTCGTCTACGGCTTTCAGGTGCAGCTGGGGAGTGCGAGCTGATACAATAGGACAGGAGAGATGGGCACTGAAAATAGCCAGAAGAAGAAGGATTCCATTTTTGATCTACCGGCACATTATTTCGACTCCGCCTCGCTTCTCCGCTTACCCCATGATACTGCCAATTCAGCAGCTGCCACCCACAAGGTGTCCCTAGATTTAGATTTAGGCGTTTCCAGTCTGGACGCCTCAATTCAAAATGAAACTGAATATGGAGAATATGAAGAGGAGAAACAGAGCATGGGCACGGGCATGGGCGTGAGCATGAGCAGATGGAGTTGTAAGACGTGCACAGCTGAATTCTCATCGCTAGAAGAGCAACGCTCTCATTTCAAGTCGGATTTCCATCGTTTCAATGTAAATCTCTCTGGCAAGTAATTATTTCAAATTAGAAGTAACTGCTATTGCAAAGGATAAAATACCCAATTAAATGTCCTTGCCTTACTAAAATCTTAAGCAAAAGCTAATTTTGTTCTACAGAGAGAAATAATTCCTCATTGAAGTTTACGGACTTATGTTGTGGGGTAAATTGCAGAGCTTTGCTTGTTGAATGATCCCTGTGGTTTGCCTACCTATTATTTTCTCATTTCTCTCTCGCTGGTCATGGCTACCAGACATACCTGCTTTTTCTATCATTAAGTCCTGAATAAGCTTACTTAATTTTGTCATGCGATACTAAGCTCACTTAATTTGCTCTCTTCGGGTTAACTTAAAGTTAAAAGTAGTTGAATGTACTTGCTAACGCCAGAATTTGAAGGTTTTAAGTTGGGCTGGAGGGCATATGTTATATTTGTCTACTTCATTTGCTGATTATTTTATTAGATTTGGAAACTGACGCCCTGCAAAACGAGACTATATAGTGTGGACGAAGAGGCACATTAACTGTTGTGCTCTGTCCAAGCAAAAGAAAAACAGAATGACTTTTAGGGTTGGACACGCAAACCTCTGCAGGCATTGTTGTGTGAATAATCTATTTATATGATTCCACGGTAGATGAAGCTTTGAACTGGTTACATTTACCATTCCTGACATCCCAAGCTGCCGCTGCAGACCTCCAAAATCACGGTGAGAATGTGGACACCTAATAAGCAGAGTGCTAAATAAATCTGAGCTATTGGACAAATTCCTTATCAACCAATTGCGGATATCTAAGGAGCTCGATTATTATTGTTATTGTATTCAGTCAAATAAAGTGACGTGTCTACTGGTTAATGTGTGGTGCTTTTTGTTACTGGGGACAAGTCTGATCACCATGCATATCAATCAAGCAACTTTCAGAAGCCATTGCCTTCATTTTCTCCTCTATTCAATTTACGTTGCTTATAAAACATATTATACCCTAGCCTTCTATTATTGTCTTAGTGATGTTTATGATGATACACATGTATATGATATCATGTAAGTTAATAGTGGTACCAAAGGTTGTCCTCTTCAAATATATACCCCTAGCATCTAACTCTTGACTCATACTTTAAAATTTAATAATTACAGTGATCATTGAGAATACATGAACATGGTGTTTTATCTATAAACTCTCTATGCCTCTGCCAATTTGTACCTGACTATTTGACTAGAAGTTGTGAGCATATGGTGCATCTAAAGAGCAATAAATTCCCCCTCTAACATTGTTTACATATTTGCATTACCATATTCAAAAACCACTGTTCTATATTTGGGAAAGTTGCGGGATGTTCTATGGAAGTAGTCAACCTTAGCCAAAGTGGCTTGACCTTATTTAAATTGGTTACAGTGGCGTGTAAAGAAAAGTTACATATCATGATGCTTGTTTTATTTCAACCGTCCTGGTCTTGAGATTGCCCTACAGAAAAAACAAGTTGACCTGCTTAGAAGGGTATTGGTCAGCTGGGGATAAGTTTTGCTGAAGTATATATCATATGCAGAAGAGAATGTGGTTGTTAATTGCATTTACATGAATTGTGACAGACTTCTTCTTTTAACCGTATTGGAGGATGACATGTTAAATACAATCTTCTGCTGTTTCTTAATAAGCTTAGTTTTATAATTAGGGCATTGAATCACATATGTTTAATACACTTGCAGGGCTTAGGGTTCCAACACAAACATTTAGAATTTGGATGTCATACATATTATTGCCATATTGTTCTAGGTTGGATTTCATTTCAGTCCATTTTTACTATTCTTATTGTGTTAGAGCATCAATAAAATAAGCTTTTGAGCAAAAATTTATAATTCAATAATTGTACATGACCTTACAATGATTTTTTTTGTCTTTAGCATCCAACCAAATGTAATCCATGAGTTGTAAGCTGGATGGTTTGTGTGGGGTTTTGTCTCCATCAGGTCTTAGATTCAAACCTCATGGGGAGGCGTTGAGGGTAGGGGCCAATTGTTGGAGATAAAAATTGTCCTATGGGCTGTCCAGGTTTGACTGAATCTCGCACAATCCTGCTGACAGCATGCTGCAGTTGGTAAAATTGTTCTTCCATCCAACATGTGGGCTAGCCTTGGCCTAGGCTCATGTAATATTCCAAATTAGGAGTCAGCTAATTGGAATATTAAATTTTGGCTAATTTTGCTTTTTCTAATGTTGGGCAAGAATAAAGTGGGTAAGGGACCCACAAATAATAGCTAAGCAGCAAAAAGCACTTTCCCTATAGTTCCTAAGGAAATATTGCGGCTTTAGTGGGGTCCATGTGGCCAGCCATGGAATGGAGGCAGCTTCCTAGGTGGCTGCGTGGGAGAGGCACGATGGTGGCAACGTAGTGGTAGGCCGGATGAGGGGACAGCACAGTCCTTGGTGGGCCCAAGGGAACATTGGAGGCTGAATTGACAAAAGGGAAGAAGAGCAACTCATCTGCTCATTCACTCATCTATGATTTTTTTGTCTTCATTGACTAAGCACGCTTGAGCCGTTTAGCCAAGTCAGCAGTGCTATTCAGCAAAAAGATCTTCAAGCAGAGACCTCAACCTCTGCCTCGGGGGACTTCAAGTGCTCGCTCAGGAGAGGAGATTCACCAATTTTGTGAGGAGATTGCAGAGAGACATCAGCAGCAACACGCAGTCCCTTTAGGACAGCACAGTGGCAGCCTAGACTGCGCAGTCCAGCCAAGAGGAAGCGTGGGAAGTGGAGTAGCAGTGAGGAGTCAACTGAAGGATTTGGAGGGGAGGCTAGCCACCTCCTACTAGGGATTTTGGCAGCGATTTGGAGGCATTTTCCAGCAGTTCCAGCTAGGAGATCGATTTCCCCAGTGGAGCACCGTGCCAAGCCCAAAGGGGCCAATTTCTGGGGTCAAGATTTCTGGAAACCCTTCGCAGGTTTTTGTGGGTATTTTGAAGAGAGTCCAGTGTCCAACTTCCGGAATTTTCTGAGCACGGGAGCTAGGCCAAACTACAGACATAACTTCGCAAGCAGTAGCAGTTTCCAGGACTGGCAACATAGAGGGAGAGCCACGCAGAGCACATTTCAACAGACATTTTGGTCTGGTTTAGAGCTGTTCTTTAGCCTGCCTAGAGCAGGCCCAGGTGCTATTTTTCTAGCACCATTTTGTACTCTTTCCGACCAATATAATAAAATGGCTCAACAATTGTTTTTGGCTTCAATTCATGTGTTTTGATGGTGTGTTTATTTTGCTGTAGTTTTTAGTCTATTTTGTTCTATATTACTGTTAAATCCCAATTTGGGATATTACAGTGGTATCAGAGCTCATAGACTTCGCTCAGCTTGTGGAGCACGCGGTCTATGACACCGGAGGATAGACAGAACATCACCTACCGGAGACAGAGATACGGAAGCAGGGAAAGAAGGCTCGATATCACATCTGACCAGGTTGACAGTGTTTCGGTGGTAGAAGGAAGAGAAAAGGTACCCATGGCGGGGGAAAGAGATGAGGGGAAGGAGTTTGCTCAACTCTTTCTGAAATCAGTGCAAGTCCTCACCAAGAGGATTGAGGAGATGGGGCAGAAGCTTGGTGGAGACAGTAAGCCAAAGGGAATTCAAGGGGAATTCCAAGTTGGGGAAGGATTCGGCACTTCACATCACCCACTTGGTCCTCGCACTACACAGCAGGTGGTGCCACACACTTCACCACGATCTACTATCCCCACATTTCTAGCTTCAGGAGCAGGATGTCCACAAGAGTCGTAGGTGGCTCACTATGGGGACTATTTTGCAAAATATCAGTCCTATGGGCGGGAGTTTGGAGATGCTCTCACCTTCGATGATTTTTGTTAGCTGAAGAATAATAACGGACCCAGGGGCCAAGCTAGAGGGGGAGGGTACATGTAGGGCAATGACCTACAATGTACTGTGGGCAGGCTTTTCCTGCCAACTTTTGATGGGCCATCAAAAAGTTCAGCCAAAGCATGGGTGGAGAAGCTGCACACTATTTCCAGCTTAACCAGATGACAGAGGTGGAGGCCATCAAGGTGGCTGCGCTGCACCTAGAGGGAGAAGCCCATGACTGGTGGTTCCATGGGATGACCACGCTAGGCCACTTAGTAGTGACACCGTACGATGATTTAACTAGGAGGGTATTAGAGAGGTTTGATCAGAAGGATCTGGAGGAGCACTTCGTGGAGTTGACCAAGCTCAAGCGGAAAGGAAACCCAGAGACCTACATTTCAGAGTTCCTAAGACTCTCGGTGATGGTTCCTGATTTGTCGGAACCAAGGAGGATTTACATGTTTATAGATAGTCTGGCAGAGCCTTTGCATGGGCTAGTGAGGTCTACTAGACCCACTATGCTGCAGGACGTAGTTGGCAGGACCAGGGATTTGCAGGATGCACTACCAAGGACGAGGGCCCCCATACCCAACAAATCGAGTTTCTAGCAGAGAGGGAGGGACATGAGAGCTCCATCACCAATAGGGAACCAGGGCCGAGGGCCATTGGATGATGAGACTCAGAGAGATTTGAGGCGGGAGAAGCTTTGCTTCACCTGCCAAGAGCCGTGGGCACCGAGTCATAGGTGTGTCGGAGGGAAGGCACACTACATTGAGGTCTTCTCCGATAGTGAGGGAGAAGAGGAGACATTCTTTGAGATGGGAGGAGATGCCGACACAGGAGCACCAGAGGAGAATCCTCCACCACCACCTCCTCCACAGCAAGAGGATCAACGTTTGCACCTACCGGAGGAGTCCTTGCATCTTTGCGAGGGGTACCCAAGTATCTAATGCTGAGGGTCTAGGGGATAGTTCAGGGATAACGTATCTCGGTGCTAGTAGACAGCGGGGCCACGCACAACTTCATCGATGCCCAGATGGTGCAGAGAAGGGGCATACAGACGGAGAGATTTGATGGGTTTTTGTGCTAGGTCTAAGGGCCAAGACCATGTAGTGCATGCGTTATGTTCCAGCTTTGACGGTGACCATGGGGACATACTCCTTGACAGACCATTTTTTTGTGGTCGACATTCCGAACACCAACATGGTGTCAGGGGTCCAGTGGCTCATCACCCTTGGTAGGGTCACTACTGATTGGCAGACACTGGAGATGGAGTTCTTGGATAAGAAGAGCGGGAAATAGGTGATGCTTAGGGGCATGCATACATACCCCCCTCAGACAGTTTCTGTGCATAAGATGGAGGCAGATTTTTGGCGGGGAGACATAGAGTGGGCAGTTGAGTTGAGGATTTCGGATGCAGGTTTTTCAGGCTACTCCACGCACCCCGATATCTAGGCCCTCCTAGACCGTTATTCCACGGTCTTCGGGGACATTCCACCAAGACAACCACCTGACAGGGGATTTGAGCACGCTATCGAGTTGGAGCCCGACATTTAAGCCGTGATCTCTACTCCATATAGGCACCCCAAGGCCTATCGTGACGAGATTGAGAGAGCTATCCATGAGCTCTTGGATTTGGGGCACATAAGGCCCAACTCTAGTCCTTTCGCTTCTTCAGTTGTTTTGGTGAAGAAGAAGGATGGGACGCTGAGGATGTGCATTGATTACAGGGCCCTGAACAAAAAGACGACGAAGAACCGCTACCCCATCCCGTGGATAGATGAGCTGATGGATGAGTTGAGGGGAGCTAAGTTCTTCTCCAAGATAAATTTGAGATCGGGGTACCACAAGATTCGCGTGAGGGACAAGGATGTCCCCAAGACATTGTTCAGGTGCCATTATGGGCACTTTTAGTTTTTGGTGATGCCCTTTGGGCTAACAAATGCTCCAACCACCTTCCAGTTATGCATGAACCACATTTTTCGGGGCCAGCTATGGAAGTTCGTGCTAGTCTTTTTTGACGACATTCTGATATACAGCCGGATATGGGAGGAGCACTTGCAGCATGTGGAGAGAGTGCTGCGTATTCAGGAGGAGTAGAAATTTTACGCTAAGCTGTCCAAGTGCGAGTTTGACTTGACAAAGATGCTATAATTGGGCCACATCATAGGTGAGGATGGTGCGCGGGTGCATGAGGAGAAGATTAGGACCATCAGGGATTGGCCGGTGCCCAAGAATGTCACGGAGCCGAGAGGCTTTGTGGGCATCTGTACATATTACCGGAAGTTTGTGAAGGGTTTCTCTTAGTTAGCTGCACCCCTCACAGACTTGACCTGAAAGGGAGCATTCACCTGGACTCCCACAGTGCAAGAGGCTTTTGACCGCCTCAAACGGATGATGAGTAGCTGCCCGGTACTTGCACTCCCTGATTTTACCAAGCCCTTTTTCTTGGAGTGTGATGCATCCAGAGTAGGAGTTGGGGTCGTGTTGATGCAGGATGGACACCCTATCGCTTTCGAGAGCCAGAAGATCTTGCCTCATGAGAGGCACTACCCCATATACGATAAGGAAATGTTGGCCATCATGCATGCCTTTGCCAAGTTTAGACAATGCCTAGTGGGGAACTGGTTTAAGGTCAAGATTGATCACAACAACTTGCGGTACTTCCTAGAACAAAAACAGTTGCAGGAGAGACAACAAAAGTGGGTTAGTTAGATCCAAGCTTATGACTTTGACATTGAGTATGTCAAAGGGAAGAACAATGTGGTTGCTAATGCCTTGTCTCAGAGACTAACGTCCCTCTCCCTGATGAGCATATATATAGATTGGAAGACGCAGTTATTGGTGGAGTACTCGAAGGATCAGTTTGCATGTGAGGTATTGGATGGGCAGGCGACAGATGACCGGTATCGGGTGATGGATGAGGTCGAGATCGGATCCTTCTGATGGCCAACTCCCGGTTGAGGGAGAAGATCTTGCACTCAACACATGACTCTCCACTATCAAGGCATCAGGGGTTCTCTAAGACCTATAGAGCCATCAGAGAGAGGTTCACTTGGAAGGGCCTCAAGTAGGACGTACTCCGACATCTCAGGGAGTGCGTAGTCTGTTAGAGGAATAAGGGGGAGTTGAGCCATCCGGACGGGTTGCTGTAGCCGCTTCCCATTCCAGACGAGAATGGGAGAGCATTTCGATGGACTTCATCACGGGGCTACCCATGACGCAGGTCAAGGACTGCATTTTCATTGTAGTTGACCAATTTACGGAGTATGCACACTTCTTCGCTATTTCCGCTCGGTACACAGCGTCATAGGTGGTCAAGTTGTTCTTCAGAGACATTTTCCGGTTACATGGTCTCCCCAAGATCATAGTGAGCGATCGGGATAACAGATTCATGGGAGGTTTTTGGCAGGAGCTGTTCCGACTGGTGGGCATAGAGCTCACACCCAGCGCGAGTTACCATTTGCAGACCGACGGGCATACAAAGATAGTGAACAAGTGGCTGGAAGGCTACTTGCGAAACTATGTTACAGGGCAGTAGAAGGCCTCGCTGCGTTGGCTACACTTGGGGGAGTACTGCTACAATACCACTTTCCATATGTCCATTGGTATGTCCCATTTTCGTGCTTTATATGGTTATGATGCATTGACGTTTGCTGATGCTATGTTTGGGGCAAGTAAAGCCCCCAGGGCTAAGGACTGGATCCAGGAGAGTCAGGACATCCTCAGGGCTCTCAAGGACAACTTGAGGAATGCACAGAATCAACAAAAGATGTACACAAATTGGGGCTGTGTGGAGAGGCAGTTTGAGGTGGGGGACTTGGTGTACCTCAGACTTCAGCCATAGAGGCAGTCTACGCTGAAGCAGAAGGGAGCTAAGAAGCTCAAACCTCGCTTCTATGGGCCGTACCGGGTTGTCCGGTGGGTTGGAGAGGTGGCATATGAGTTGGAGTTGCCACAAGGGAGCCAGATCCACAATATTTTCCATGTGTCATGCCTGAAGAAGGCTTTGGGACAACAAGTGACAGTAGCTACTGAGCTCCCTCCTACAGATGATGAGGGACATTTAGTGCTACAACCCGAGGCCTTCTTGGACACTAGGGAGAGGCACTTGAGGAGCAGGGTGGTGAAGGAGTACCTGATCAGATGGAAGAACCTCTCTGATGAGGATGCCACTTGGGAGGGGGAGAAGATTCTTCAACACCCATCTTTGCAATTGCTTGAGGACAAGCAACATTTTGGCAGGGAGGAATGCAATATTCCAAATTAGCAATAAGCTAATTGGAATATTACTTTTTGGTTAATTTTTCTTTTTCTAATGTTGGGCAGGAATAAAGTGGGTAAGGGACCCACAAATAATAGCTAAGCAACAAAAAACACTTTCCCTATAGTTCCTAAGGAAATATTGCGGCTTTAGCGGGGTCCATGTGGCTAGCCATTGCATGGAGGCAGCTTCCTAGGTGGCGTGGGAGAGGCACGATGGTGGCAGCAGAGTGGTAGGCCGGATGAGGGGGCAACACAGTCCTTGGTGGGCCCAAGGGAACATTGGAGGCTGAATTGTCAAAAGGGAAGAAGAGCAACTCATTTGCTCATTCATTCATGTATGATTTTTTTGTCTTCATTGACTGAGCATGTTTGAGCTATTTAGCCAAGTTTGCAGTGCTGTTCAGCACAAAGATCTTCAAGCGGAGATCTCAACCTCTGCCTCGGGGGACTTTGAGTGCCCGCTCAGGAGAGGAGATTCACCAATTTTGTGAGGAGATTGCAGAGAGACATCAGTAGTGTTGAGATTTTGGGGTAGCATCGGTTGTGCTCTAGCTCTGAAACTTTGTGGAGGGGCTGGAACATACGGGATCTCCAAGTCCTAGAAAGCGTTTGGAGAAATTTCATCTAGTGTAAAAGTTATTCAAATAATTAAATTTTTTAATGGGGACCCTAAGTCTAACTTAGGGAAATTAATAAATTAAAGTGAATTAATTTACACGTGATGAAATTTTCTAAGTGACGTGGATCAAGCATTCTTTTAATCTGAGCCGTCGATTAGTGATTAGATCACGACCATTGGTTTTCCAACGAGAAAAGTATAAAGGAAGGGCTTGGGGTCAGTTGGAGAACACACACATAGCAGAAGCACTGAAGCTAAGTCGAATTTCTGGGGTGGGGTTCGCTGAGGAATTCGAAGTGAGTTTGCAGTGCATTGAGGGGCAGAGATCAACAAGGGATGATCTGATCCAAGGCCGAGAATACAACAACAGAGAGGCAACATCGTACCAAGGCAGCACAGAGGCCAGCAAGAGGGACGCACCCAGCCAAGCTGACGCAGAGGACACGCAGAGGGTGACGCAGAGGCAGCGTAGAGGCCTTTAGAGTGACGCAGGGGAAGCTCGTGCTGCGCAGAGGCTGCGTTGGGATAAGGGGCTGACGTAGTTGCAGGAAGAGCTGCGCTGAGGGTTCCAGTGGGCTAGAAAGGGCTCATTATCTATAAATCTAGATTGAGGGTATGATGCAACCATATTTTTTTGTCTTCGAGTGATAAGGTACAACTGTCATGTATTTTCTCTGTAGGGCAAATCGTTTCTGGTGCCCAGAATGTTGTATTCAGATTCTGCATAATAATAAAACCCTTTAGAGCTGCTGCACCGGTTTTCCCGCATTGGGTTTTTCCCGGAACATTTGTCCGAAAAATCTGTGTCATTTGTTACATGTGCGTGATGTTCAGTAAATGATCTGTATTTGTGTAGGCTGCTATTTGTGTTTACTTCGAAGTTTTTTTCTTCTTCTTCTGAATATTCAGTTAAAATAACTTGTGTAATAAATCAAGTAGGAGAAGTAAATCAATAATTAGCAGTAGGATTTCTGTAATAAGGATTCATAAATTTTCACATAGTATCAAAGCATTGCAGATCCAACTCATCCATCAGCAAAGCGGCTAAAGATATTGGTTGCAGGAAGGGCAGCTGAAGCAGCACAGATCCGGAAGAAGGCAACGCAACACTAGAGGGATAGCAGACCCTGCAAGGGTGACACAGAGTCAGTTTGCTCACGTAGAGGATGACGCAGCTCCAGAGAGGTGACGTAGAGTCAGTTTGCTCATGCAGAGGGTGACGAAGCACCAGGAGAGGGACGCTGAGCCAGTCTGCTCACGCAGAGGCTGGCGCAGCACCAGGAGGGTGACGCAGTCCGAGTTGCGGAGTTGTGCAATTTGCCGAGACCGGAAGTGCAGTTTCTAATCTTCAGAAGTTGCTGGCGTGGCATAGGTTCTGTCGGTGCAGAACAATGCCTAGCAAAGGTGACAAAAGCAGGAGGCGAACAGTTGCTCAGCAGATTCTCTAGCCAAGGAATCTGAGTTTGATCAAGAGGAGTAATCATAGAGGACTAATTCGTCAGAATTTGTGAAGGATTTCCTGGAGAGAAATCATCTGTTAGAGGGAGCACGTTCTCTATAGGGGTTCTTTCGCCACGAAGCCCAGATCCAGTCTTTTGCTGAGTATAGCAACAACAGAAGGGAGAAGAGTTTGTATTTCGACAGATTGAGCAAAGATGGTTTCTCATGGACTGAGAGATCAGGATAGGTTGGACAGTGTGTCCAACTTTGTCATCTGGAGAGCCAGAATCCTGACAGTCCTGGATGAGTACGACATCAAGGACCATGCAGAAAATGTCCTAGTTGTTCCAACCGATGCTGATCCTTTGAAGAAGTTCAACGAGAATCAGGCGCGGGCGAAACGCTTGATCATGGATGGAGTAAAAGATCACGTGGTACCACATATTGTCGGGAAGAACATGAAAAACGAGATGTGGACGAAATTAAACACGATGTATCAGGGAAGCTCCATCCAGAGGAAGATGCTGCTGGAGAATCAGATGGTTGTTCCAGATGTAGAAGGGGGAGGAAATCGATCCCTTCCTCTTTAGACTGCAGACTATCTGTGACCAACTGTTTGCCATGGGGTCAACTCCGGATGAAGGGCTCATGGTGAGGACTACCTTGAATGTAGTCACCGATGAATGGGGGACATTTGTCCAAAGTATCTTGGGTAGAGCAGCGCTACCATCCTCGGTGGACATGTGGGAAATTCTCCGTCAGGAGGAAATCAGGAGGATAACCAAGAAGCAAAGCAGCAACAGAGGAGTCAAGGTGAAGAAAGAGTAGGATGATGCAACCCTTGCATCTATAAGGGACAGAGGCAACAAAGGAAGAAGAAGGACCTCTCCAAGGTCCGTTGCTTCAGTTGTGGTGAACTTAGACACTTCGCCAACACTTGTCCTAAGCGGAAGGACAAGGAAGCATCTGATTCCAAGGCAACAATAACGAAAGGGGACAACGGTAGTGAGGATGATGTGGCCATGAGTGCTCGTGTGCCTCGAGAAAACAGGTGGGGCGATATTGATCTGTAGAGCAGCTACAGATGTGTGGCGGGATCCTTGAGGTGCCCAAACTCTTGGATCACATACGAGCTACGAGAGCCTTAAGACGGTAGCAGGAAGACTGGAGCAATGGGTGCAAAAGATCATGGAGAAGCAGAGGCAGAGCTGGGACGCTGAAGTCTGGAGCAACGCAGAGGAGAGGCAATAGCAGCATGGAAGCAACAGTGCAGAGGTTGATGGGATTTTCAGCAAGCGCAGAGGCAATGCTTACGCAGTGTAGTGCAACAGACAACACAGTGCTTCAGAGAGACAACACAGAGCAACAACAGAGGGTGCTTCAGTGATGAGATGCAGCGCAACTGACTTGTCTTTCAGTTGTTGGGTGATTGTCCTTCAGTTGCTTACTTTATCAACAACTGAGTTGCAGTGCAGCAGTTGGCAGTGGCAGTGCTATAGGCAACATGATGCAACAATTTGAGAGGGAGTTGCAGTACAAATGTGGCAGTGTTAGTGACAGTGACATGGGTAGCAGTACAGAAAGCAGCAACACAGTGGATGGAGGGCAGTAGGCCAAGCATCAACAATGCAAAGATCGATGCCAGAGATCAGGGCAATGCTTCAGTGTGGAAGTATTGCTAGAGCACACTCCTCTCTAAGAGGGAGTGTTGAGATTTGGGGTAGCATCGGGTGTGCTCTAGCTTCGAAATTTGTGGAGGAGCTGGAACACACGAAATCTCCAAGACCCAGAAAGCATTTGGAGGAATTTCATCTGGTGTAAAAGTTATTCAAATAACCAAATTTTTTAATGGGGACCCTAAGTCTAACTTAGCGAAATTAAAAAATTAAAGTGAATTAATTTACACATATGATGAAATGTTCTAAGTGACGTGGATCAAGCATTCTTTTAATCTGAGCTATCGATTAGAGATTAGATCATGGCCATTGGTTTTACAACGAGAATAGTATAAAGGAAGGGCTTGGGGTCAGTTGGAGAACACACACATAGCAGAAGCACTGAAGCTAAGTCGAATTTTTGGGGCGGGGTTCGCTGAGGAATTCAAAGTGCGTTTGTAGTGCAGTGAGGGGTAGAGATCGGTAAGGGATGATCTAATCCAAGGTTGAGAATACAGCAGCAGAGAGGCAACATCGTACTAGGGTAGCGCAGAGGCCAGCATGAGGGATGCAACCCAGCCAAGCTGACGCAAAGGCCATGCAGAGGGTGACACAAACCCTTATGGGTGATGCAGAGACAACGTAGAGGCCTTCAGAGTGACGCAGGGGCAGCTTGTGCTACCCAGAGGCTGTGCTGGGCTAAAGGGGTTGACGCAGTTGCATGAAGAGCTGCGCTGAGGGTTCCAGTGGGCCAAAAAGGGCTTGTTATCTGTAAATCCTGATTGAGGGTGTGATTCAGCCATAGTTTCTGTCTCCGAGTGATAAGATACAAATGCCGTGTATTTTCTCTATAGGGCAAACTGTTTTTGGTGCATAGAATGTTGTATTCAAATTTTGCATAATAATAAAACCCTTTAGAGCTGCTGCACCGGTTTTCTCGCATTGGGTTTTTTCGGGGACATTAGTCCGAAAAATCTGTATCATTTGTTACATGTGCGTGATGTTCAGTAAATGATCTGTATTTCTGTAGGCTGCTATTTGTGTTTACTTCGAAGTTTTTTCTTGTGTAATAAATCAAGTAGGAGAAGTAAATCAATAGTTAGCAGTAGGATTTCTGTAATAAGGATTCAAAATTTTTCACAAGCAGCGACACGCAGTTCCTTCAGGACAACGCAGTGATTGCACAGTCCAACCAAGAGGAAGTGTAGGAAGTGGAGCAGCAATGAGGAGTCAACTAGAGGATTTGGAGGGGAGGCTAGCCACATCCTACCAGGGATTTTGATAACGATTTGGAGGCATTTTCGAGCAGTTCCAACCATGAGATCGATTTCCCCAGCAGAGCAACGTGCCAAGCCCATAGGGGCCAATTTCCGGGTTCAAGATTTCTGGAAACCCTTCGTGGGTTTTGTGTGTGTATTTTGAGGAGAGTCTGGTGTCCAATTCTCAGAATTTTCTTAGCACGGGAGCTAGGCCAAATTGCAGACAAAAGTCAACAAGCAGTAGCAGTTTCCAGGACTGGCAGCGTAAAGGGAGAGCCACGTAGAGCACATTTCAGTAAACATTTTGGCCGGGTTTAGAGTTGATCTTTAGCCTGCCTAGAGCAGGCGCAGGTGCTATCTTTCCAACACCATTTTGTACGCTTTCCGACCAATATAATAAAATGGCTCAATAGTTGTTTTTGGCTCCAATTCATGTGTTTTGATGGTGTGTTTATTTTGCTGTAGTTTTTAGTCTATTTTGTTCTATATTACTGTTAAATCCCAATTTGGGATATTATAGCTCAACCTAGATCCAAAAAAAATGGAAGCAAATGTAATTTGTCTAACCTAAGTGACTACTGTCCTAATGTTTTTTCGTTAAATAACCCAAAATCACACACTAGCTGAGAAACAACATAAGAAATAAAACACTTCCATAGGGATTTCTCCTTCAAATTGGATTTTCGTTCCTTTGATCGAAACTTACAAGGTGACCTCTACAACCTGTTTTGAACCAACAACTGTACAATCATTAAATCACCTAGATTTGAAGTGTACAGATTGTGTGAGAAAGAAAAAGCTACAACAGTATATTAGAGTAGTACACCCCGCTCTTTCTCTCCCTCCTTTGAACAATAGATATCCCTTCCCTCCATCTCAACCTATGTTGCAGTAAATGTCCCTCAACCTAGCATATCGGTAGTGGAAACACCCTGAAATGTTGAAGTGTGGCTGGAACTTTGCCAAAATACCGGTATGGCATTTCCTGATTTGGAAACCCCGCTAAAATGTTTTGGTGGTGTTTCGGCCCAAATTTGCCCTCATTTCCATGGCTGTTTTTACTTATGCAGGTTCACTCAAGCACCCAAGAACGGTGTGGGGTGCTTCTATGGCCAAAAAAAAGATTACACCATTAAAACTTATCTTTAATAACTCCGCAAACTAATTTATCTCTAATCAATCCACGTTCTGGTTCTGTTGAATAGGTAGCTTGTTTTATTTTTTTTGACGAGGATGAAGAAGGAGATTATTATGATATGTAATTGTACTTGTCTTTAACTCATGTTATTTTATTCCAACACATATAGCCATGTGTAAAGACTGATTTTGGAATCTTGGATGTATTGCCTCATCTATAAAGGATAATTTTGGATTTTTCATCATGCAATCATCTATGGGAGTTAATATAGACCTTGTTTTCCTTATAAAATGTCATTTATATGTCTCATTCTTTTTTTACTTGCAAGATAATGTGTTAACTTATTTGTAAAAATTATGTGTTTCTATTTGTCACGTCTCTAGCCGTACCCGTTTTAGAAACTTCAAAATGTTTCCACGTTTCATGCAACTTAGTTTTTGTTGAAAATTGCTAGCTATGGGATGAATTTCCTTGAATAAAATTTCATTTCTGACATTTCTAGAGTGACTTCTAAATATAGAAAGTCATTTCTATCTTTGCAACCATGACTTTCCAAAAATTGTAAATCACCTTCCATCAATTCGTATATATATATATATATATATATATATATATATATATATGATGGAAAATCACTTAACTTGTCCTTAATCAATTTAAATTGTTTAATTTTTAACTTAATCATCAATATTATTATTATTATTACTATTATCCTCTTTATGATATTAGTATATTATTATTTAAAAGAAATTCAAGTCTCTCAATCATGAGACTCAATAATGTCATATGTAACTCCCCTCAATTAATGCATATGTTACTCTCTCTCTATCTCTCTCTTAATGGATTCATTCCTCTCTATCATTATTGCTCTTACACATCTCTTGCACTCTCTTACACATTTTAATGACTCGTCATAAAAAAAAAGATTCCTCTTACACCTCTTTAATGCATAAGTTACACTTCTCTCCTAAATGCATAAGTTACACTCCTCTCCTTTATGACATAAGTTATACTCCTATTTTGGCATGTGTAACTCCTCCTCAAAGCATAGGAGTTACTCCCTCATGAATTTGACCTCCTTGCTCTTTCTATATATTTGTGCCTCTCATCCTCACTTGACACACTTATTTGTGCTTTTAAAAGGAGAATTCAAACTTGAGAGAGAGAGAGAGAGTTGGGGAGTCTAGAGGAATATCGAGAGAGAGGGAGAGAGAGTCTTGAAGAGCAAGAGCAGATCTTGGAGAGCCAAAGTGATTCAGTGTTTGCATCAGCTACTACTATCAAAGATCTTCTTCAGATTTGGGTGAACTTCTTCATTTGCTCATTGTACTTTGTGTCTCTGCTCAACAATTGATTTCTAATAGAAGAAGAATCTGGTTGGGTTTTTCCCTTGTGGGTTTTTCCCTGGTCATTGATCGTCTTGAAGAGCAAGAGCAGATCTTAGAGAGCCAAAGTGATTCAGTGTTTGCATCAACTACCTGCTATCAAAGATCTTCTTCAGATTTGGGTGAATTTATTCATTCTCTCATTGTACTTTGTATCTCTGTTGTGTAGATAATTTGGAGGGGCGAGGATTAATTCAAATTCTCTCCTTGATAATTACTTGTGAGCTTACTTGTTTTATTTATGTCTTCTCTTCTTAGCTTATTTAGTCTTTCATCAAGTCAATTACCAAAACACAAGAGACACACATTTAGGCTCTTCGAGCCAGGGCAAAACCTCTCCCTCTTGGAGAGGAAAACCCACGAGAAATTCTTCTTATAGACTTTCAAATGACAAGTACCACGACCAAGACTTAGACCCTTGACCTATGTATGCCTCCAAGACCTTGTCATTGCTTCTTTCTTGCCCTTCAAAGTTGATCCTTCTTTTCTGTACCAACCTGCACTGTCCTGCACCAACACTAGAGAGCTCAGTCTCTAGGTCTATCTTTCTCGGTTACTCAAACACTTACTTTCCACAATCTTATTTCAATTAGATATGGTAGCCAAGGTCACTCGAGACCCTTCTCTTCGTATGTCTTTGAAGCTTCTTCACTTGAGATATACTACCTCCTTTTTATGCACTATAGATCAGGAAGGTAAATATACCTTCTTTCCTTTCTCGCACCGTAATCTGGAGATAGTCCACAAACTTACCATAAACTTTAACCACAGACTTCGCATAAATTGGGATTTTAGGCTTCAACTTAGTTTGTTATCCTCGCATCTCATCACTGTATCTCAACCGAATCCTTCTTGTAGTATAGTTCGAATAGCTCAGACTTATCTACGCTTTCTGCTTCAGAATTATCCACGCTTTCTACTTCAGACTGGTCCGCATACTTCTTCAGACAGAGCCGCACCTTAATACAACACTTCAACACAGTTGACTGCTGCCTTGACTTCACATTTATTTCAGACTTCACCACGTTGTGATATCTCAAAGACATCCGCACTTCTTTCTATCCTTAAACCCGCACTTGTTCCTGTCCTGAAGTCCGCACTCAATCACAGACTTATCCGAAGTGTATCTTCCAAATGAACCGCAAATCCATATATATATAGTGGCATCCTCTTTTTATTTTAGGCCGACCTTCCAATCTGTGAGAAGGCCGACTCTATCCACTGCCTATTTGTTGTCCTTAGGAGATGTTTAACACTAGACTTGAGCATCATATGAAGTTGAGTCTTCAAGGCTTATGTGACAAGGTTTAGAGCATGCGTCATTGACTAGACACGTCATAGTACAGTTATGACCAGAAGAAAAATCCCTAAAGGACATCAAGAAGAAGTCCTTTGGCCTATAATATAACCTTGCTCATGAAACCCATGAGGCAAGCATATCAAAAATATATTTATTATCTTTATCTTCTTCTTTACACAAATACATAATTACATAGTCAATATGAAGACCGAACCTAGTTACACTTTTCAACATGCTGAACAGTTGATTTCTAATAAAAGAAGAATCTGGTTGGGTTTTTCCCTTGTGAGTTTTGCCTTGGTCATTTACCTAACTTCTCTGTGTCTCATCGAGTTCTTGGTTGTCTTCAATTGTGCATATGGTTTATGTTCTATCTACAATTTCTTAACTTATATTGCAGCATAAAGAAGTTCTGGATTTAAGTGATTGTAACAGCATAGAACATCGGAATTTTAACATGGTATCAGAGCTTTGGTGAAGAGAAGCTCAAGAAGACTAGTGCTGCTCCAACCCATTTTCTGCTAGAAAATCTATTGTTGTTCCTTCTCTCTGCATCCTATTTTGTGCTAAGATATCAAGTGCTGTCCACTCCATTTACAACTCATTTTCTCCTTGCTGTCAACTCCATTTACAACACATTTTTTGCTTGTTGTCCGCTCTAGTTACAACTCATTTTCTGCTTGTGTCCACTCTATTTACAACTCCTTTTTCTACTGAAATATCAAGTGCTGTCCACTCTTTTTGCAGTCCATTTTCTGCTAAATATATCTCTTGTTGTCCCTCTTTATTTGCTGCTTAAATTTTGAGCATATCAAGATGTCTTCCTCTTACTCTAAGAATGAAGAGAAGCTGGTTGATGCTTCGAACTTCTTCCCTTGGAAGGCCAGATTAGATGTTACTCTTGAGGAACATGATGTTCTTGAATATGTTGAGGGAGAGATAGCTGAACTAAATTAAGTCTCCAATGCCGCTTTCAAATCTGGATTTGAGAAAGGAGAAGTCAAGGCTAAAAAGGTTATCCTTGACTCTCTTGGAGACCACTTCATCACTTTTGTTGTCAACTTGAAGAAATCTAAAGAAATGTATGCCAAACTGATTGGAATGTATCAAGTGAACAACTTGAGTCAAATTCTTGCCTTGAAGAATCAACTCAAGGATATTAAAATGAACAGAAGAGAGATCATTCAAGCATACTTCATGAGGATATCAAAAATCAAAAGTCAACTTTCAGCTTTTGGTGAAACTGTTCCTGACAGAGAACTTACCCTGATTACGCTTGGAGGTCTTCCTTCTTCTTGGGAGACTTTTATTACTACCATCAACAACAATGATAAGGTTCCCACATTTGATGAACTTATGGGAAAGTGTGGTCAAGAAGAAGCCACAATGATCTCCAGAGGGAGAATTCTCAAGCATGAGGAGGGAGAACCTACTGCCTTTGTTGTACAAGGCAAGAAGAAGAAAGGAAGAAGAGGAATTCACTATTCGAGAAAGCATGCTCCCAATAGCTCCTCTCAATGGACCAGAGACTTATTAAAAGTCCAATGCTACAACTGTCGCAATCATGGCCACTATGACCGTGATTGTTCAGAAAACAAAAAGCATCAAAGTCCAACTTCAACAATCGTTCTAACAAATCTGATTACTAAAGAAGAAGAGAATCTCCTTTCACTCGCAGAGGAAACTACCGTTCCTCAAGGAACCAAAGGTATGATAATAATGCAACTGAGACTCAATCAAAGTACTTTCTTGTTTCTGCTCTTTCTAGTTCCTCTCCTGTAGATTCTTGTGATAGCTGGTTGGTTGATAGTGGTGCTTCAAGGCACTTTACCGATTACAAAGAAATACTCTCTAATCTGGTTGAGAGGGAGACAGATCTGAAGATCATTCTTGGAGATAACTCTATATATCTCATAAAGGGATTTGGTTCCGTTTCTTTCCATCTGGATCAAGGTAAAACTTTGACTCTTCAAGAAGTTTTATATGTCCCTGGTTTAAAGAAGAATCTTGTGTCCATGTTAGCTTTAGAAGATAAAGGAATGAAAATTGCTTTTATAAATGGTAATGGTAAAGTTTTCACTTGGCTATCGAGATCCAACATGAGAAATGCACTAATCCATGACATCAATCATCAAAGTGAACTTTGGCACCGAAGGTTCACTCACTTGCACTACAAAGCATTATCTCTTTTGAGAAAGATGGTTTCCGGAATGCCGGAAATCAGATTTGATCATGATGGCATTTGCCAAGGGTGCGCAAGCAGAAAGCAAGTGAAGGGACCATTCCCTTCAAGCAAAAGAAAAACCGGTAAGGTATTGAATCTTGTACATTCTGATTTATGTGGATCAGTGCCTATAACTTCTCTTGGTGGTTACTTGTATTATATTACCTTTGTGGATGATTTTTCTTGCAAAACATGGAATTATTTTTTGAAAAATAAAAGTCAAGCTTTTAACATGTTCAAAGATTACAAAGTTCTAGTAGGAAACCAAACTGGAAAACAAATCAAAATCTTCAAATCTGACAATGGAGGAGAGTTCACTTCCAATGATTTCATTGACTTTTGCAAAGAAGCTAGAATCAGAAAAGAGACCAGTGTACCATATAACCCAGAACAAAATGGTGCGGTCGAGAGAAAGAATAGAACTATCATGGAAGCGGTCAAAGCTATGTTGCATGATAAAAAATTATTTAAGTTTCTATGGGGAGAAGCTGTGAACACAGTTGTCTATGTCCAAAATAGATCTCCTCGCCGTGCCGTAAACAACAAGACTCTTGAAGAAGTCTTCACTGGAGAAAAGCCCGAAGTTGGGAACCTGAGGATCTTTGGTTGTTCTGTCTAATTCGATGTCCCAAAAGAGAAAAGGAACAAGCTGGAAGCTTCGGGTAAGAAAGGTACGTTTGTTGGTTATTGTGAGAATTCTAAAGCTTACAAAATATATGTACTTGCTCAAAGAAATTAGAATTTAGCAGGGATGTAACATTTGATGAAGATGTAGCTCTTGGAAATGCAAGAGACACTCCTCTTCCTCCTGCTAATCTTGATAGTCAAGATGATGTATTTGAAATACAAGATCCTAAAGCTGAAACTGATCTTGCTGATGAACCCACGGAGCCCATGGATCCTTTGGATCCTCCTCCATGTGATCCTCCTTCTAAAAGGAGACCTTTATGGCTTCGTGACACTCTTGAAGATGCTGATAAACATGCTGCCCCCAGAGGAACTTTCAGAGAAAGCAAGAAACCTTTCTGGTTCTGTAATGTTCCCAAAATTTGTGCGAGCAAAAATTATTTATAGTTTTGCCAATTTTTGGGTAATATTAAAAGGGGAAAATATTATTTTGTGAGAAAGGGGAGAAATTATTATTTTAATGGAATGGCGGCAAAAGAATATTTTATTAGAGGAAGGCAAATTATTATTTTAATAGAGAATGGCGGCAAATCATATTTTATTGGAGGATGAGGAAAAATGATTCTTTTGGATAGGCGACCAAATAATACTTTATTGATAAAGGAGACCAATTATTATTTTATTCAAAATGGCGGCAAAAGTTTCCTAGTCGAAATTGGGCCCCACCAATAAAATAATAGGAAAAGAGGAGAATCTAGAAGGAGGCTCAAGGGAGAATTATAAATGGAGGATGGACTCAATGGCAAATCATATTCTATTCCTATCATTTCAATTTGACATTGAGGAGAAACTCAAGCGAGTTTCAAACGAAAATTGATAACTAATTTCGGTGGACTTCGAGTGCCACCCTAGTTAGCTTTTGGGGAAGATTATTTCAGATCTTCCAATTGGGTTTATTGCAGGTATTTACCATCACCAAGACACTAAGTTGGTCTCCATCGTTTGGGCTGAATAGCAAGGTTTTAGTGATCAATTTCCGGAGTCTCTTCAAAGATAGATTGCATACATTTCATCTCAAGAATCGGAGGGCTGAGTTTGCCTTGAGAAAGGGCCGAGTTCCAAATCTGAAGCAAGGAAGAAGAGTGCATTCATTCATCTCCCATTATATCATCAAACAAGGAGGTCGAACATAATCAATTATCTTGTTTCCACAGGTCTAAGTAGGTCAAATTATTGCCTGTAGCAGAGGTCACTGTTAGCAAATAAGGAGACCGTGCCATTGTTGCTTGAGATTAAGGAGGACTGAGTTGAACTCCTGTAGCAAGGGTCGAATAGCTCAATGAGCTGAGGCCGAATTGTTTGGAAGTAATTGTACTCATCAAAGGATCGAGTTGGGGTCTTCCCTTGCGGAAACTCACCCAACTTATTATTCATAATCAGCTCCAGAATTGGGCACAAGAGGCTCTACATAGTTCTTTAGAAAATTATTGCATTTGGATGCCTATTCTTTGCTAACTTTAAGAGGATAAATTCTGTGGATCTTCAGGACCTTGGCACAGAGATTTCCTCTATCAGTCAAGTCATATTTCTGATCAGAAATTATTAATTATATATCTGAAGAGTGTCACTAATTTCAGGGTTTGGCGCCTTCTTTACCCTTGCAAGCGGGGGTCTAATTTTTAATGCATACAAAGGCCGAATTTGCCTTCATATCAGTGGGTCCAACTTTGTGTATCAAGTTTGTCAGCTATTCTCTCAAGGGCTGCGTACCATCCATCAAGATTGGCTTTGTATTCAACTACCTAGGCAGTACATTCAACAATTAAAGTCATCTACTGGAGGGGACTGATATTCTTTACAGAGTGCCAGGTTCATTTAACTCTTGCAGCTGTTTATTTTTTGATGATTGAATTTGTAAGAGCTGGGTATTAAATCAGTCCATTTGATGTGTTGAAAAATATGAATTACTATTTGCTGGCTGCCTTTTTCTTGCATTTTCTAAACTTGTGTGAGCATATATTATTGGTTTAAAAGTGATTATCAGCCCCAGTTTTGATACTCTGTGTTTCTGGGTAATATAAACACATTAGAATTACGCCTACAACCATTTACTAGCAAGATGTTTGACAAAATTCATCAATGAGACATTCTAGTATACTCAGAAATTCTGTTGGGGAAAACTTAGATTTTCTAAGAGGAATATTGCAGTGGTATCAGAGCTAATGCTCTTGTCCAGCTGTGGGTCTAAAATTAAGCAGTATCAAGAAAGAGGAGGGAATTCTAGGATGCTTTCAAATCAAGAAAAATTTGCTCAGAAATTTGATGAATACGAGAGTCTTTCCTAAAGATGACAAAACTTATGGAAGCATGGGTATCATCACGGGTGGCAAGGAAGAAAAATGATTGCAAGTTTGAAGCCCAAGAGCCAAAGGAGAAACTAGAAGAGAGTATAAGGGAAAATGATCTGAAAGGATTATTGACTGATGATGCAACTCTTGTAGTTGAAGGGGGACTCCATGATTATCGTATAGACAGTGGCAGAGATGGCCTAGCAAATAAGTCACCGCTTACCAATGACATTATTCACTGGCCTTCTACTAAGTTACCAAACAACATAGATACAAAATTTGATCAGGGAAAGACCCACTGCATGGAGATGATTCTTGACATTAAGCATGATGAGGATGCTATGCATGATGAGCCACCTATGGAGGGGTAACTAGTGACTCATGTTGAGCCCATGGCAGATGAGGATGGACAGTCATCTTTTGGGCCAACTATTGGTAGGGAGCAGACAGATGCACAAGCAACCAACAAAGCTGCAATACGTTAAGACAATAGCTCTCTTCAGGCTTACATAGATGGGGCTTGCAACACTATTGGGTTACCTTTGCACATTGGAGAGAGAAAGGCAAAGTTGCCTAGTCAGATCTCACGTGTTGACCAGGACAGTGAGATGAGGTGAGATAAGTTGCGCAGGGCGCAACATCCGCATGTTGAGGTTGTTGCATGTATGATTACATGTGCATTCAATCCTACCCTTGGGGTTGGATGGCAAGAGATTCTGCATTGGGGTAATCGGAGTTGTGGGCTAGACTTATGGAGATGGTCGTAGTTTGGAGTGAAGCTCAGTGGGGGCTCTTAGGCATTAAGGGTACTGGAGGCCTAGGTTGGCATTGGGATCCAGGTGGGATTTCCTATCAGATACCAGAGATGCGGGTTGGCTATGGCATCAATGAGATAGTTGACTCAATGACTGAGCACATACACTCCTTAGGGGAGTTCTAGTCGGCGCTAGTGGCGAGGCGGTTTGTGAGTGGACTCCATGGGTTGTCTTGGCATGTTCGTAGTGCATGGGGTTGCAGGTTGATTAGTACACTCTGGCAGGTGATTGTAGGAGGCGGTGGCATCGACAGGCCACCAGGCAGGGCATTGTATGGAGACGATGCTCTCTTATTGTTGCATTATGCACAGGAGTTACTAATGATTGACACCATATTGTTATTTCCATTAGCATGTGCAAAGTTTACCAGGACAGATGATGAGATATGACTCACATCATGGTGGTTCCACTATTAGAGTAGCACATGTGGGGTACCAGGCGTTGCAGGATGGTATGACAGTAGACAATGGTATCCAGTGGTGCATAAAGATATGCCATGCAGAGGACTACAGGGATGTGTGTAGTAGTGTGTGATGTTACACAATGGGATTTTAGAGCGTTGTCTCTAGAGAGATCACCTAGAGGGGATGTTAGGCACACTATTGGGTTTGGCAGACCCAAATTTGGAGAGTGATTTGATCATAGGGATGATCGTGAGCAGCATGGCACACTGACATAGGGGACTTGGATATCGTCTCTTGATGCTCTCATCATGAGCAACAGGACCTAAGAGGTTCATCTGAGACAGTTGGACAAGACACGGTGTACCAGGAGAGTGGCTTTCTAGTGTTGGCATATGGTCACGGTACGAGTTCGCAGATGCGGGCTTGGGGATGGGCCGATCTTTTGCAGAGGTAGCACGTGCTCCACGTTTGAGCCCTCACTTAGATAGATGCCTGACACCTTTTGGGAGAGATATTTCGAGGTGCCTTAGGAGCATATACAACGGGTGGTGGACCTTCCTTACAGACGAATGTTTAGACTCTAGGCAATATTGGGGAGTGCCTTCTGGAGACGGGATAACAAAGCTTGCTGTGGGGTATGGCAGGCACAAGGCAATTTTGCATACACCAGATTGATTCATGGTGTATGGAGTCTTTATACTGAGAGCATGCAGGGACCAAAGACGCGACATAGGTGGGATCCAACTGTCATGAAGACTATGCCACAACATATTTGGTCGCAAGAACTGGGGATTCAGTAGGATGATAGAACACTTCATTCTGTAATAAGCAGGATCATGGGAGAGGGTGATCTAGTTCACCTTGGGTGTGACACATGGGAGATCGTTGAGACCTCCATTGTATGGCGAGGTTGATTTATCCTATTGCTAATCAAGATTGAGATTGACAGTGATAGCGTAGACATTGACATTATGGAGATGCGTGGGTAGGATAAGCTTGGCCTTCAAAAATATTCGACCATTAGGTTCCAGGAGGGGAGGATACATTCTAAGCACGATGGGTAGTTTGTCATACTCATAGTGGTGTAGCTCAGCATGGTGGCACCCTTCTGAGACTAGCACGGGATCCAGGTGTAATAAGATTTGACAGTTCAACTACCCTCAAGGGTGAGTTGGTTTCTTCAGGGAGAGATCATTCAGATCTTCCATGGGGATTTAGCGAGTCGCTGTTGACATGTGGCACTTCACCAAGATGGAAGGATGTTCAACAAGTGTTGAACAAGATTTTTCCCTACCTAAGTGCCTTGTTTACTGGCGACATGCAGAGGGATTTTGGAAATTCCATCTTATTGGAAGGTGAGTGGAGCGAAGGAGGCTTCACATGGATCAGGATGGTTTGGGACCCTGGTGTCATAGGATTTATTCTTATGGTGGTGGCGCAACAACGAGGAATGGTTTAGTGGCACATTTGGGATTTTGGCATTAGCTAGGCCAGCTTTGGAGCAACAACATATTGCTTGAGGACAAACAATTTGTGGCGGGGAGGATTGTAGTGTTCCCAAATTTTGTGCGTGCAAAATTTATTTAGAGTTTTGGCATTTTTTGGGTAATATTAAAAAGGGGAAAATTTTATTTTGTGAGAAAGGGGAGAAATTATTATTTTAATGGAATGGCGGCAAAAGAATATTTTATTAGAGGAAGGAAAATTATTATTTTAATAGAGAATGACGACAAATAATATTTTATTGGAGGATGGGGGAAAATTATCATTTTGGATAGGCGGCAAAATAATATTTTATTGATAAAGGAGGCCAATTATTATTTTATTCAAAATGGCGGCAAAAGTCTCCTAGTGGAAATTGGACCCCACCAATAAAATAATAGGATAAGAGGAGAATCTAGAAGGAGGCTCAAGGGAGAATTATGAATGGAGGATGGACTCAATGGCAAATCATATTCTATTCCCTTCATTTCAATTTGACATTGAGGTGAAACTCAAGCGAGTTTCAAAAGTTTCAAGAGAAACTCAATAGCTAATTTTGGTGGACTTCGAGTGCCACCCTAGTTAGCTTTTGGGGAAGATTATTTCAGATATTCCAATTGGGTTTATTGCAGGGATTTACCATCACCAAGATGCTAAGTTTGTCTCCATCGTTTGGGCCGAATAGCAAGGGTTTAGTGAACAATTTCTGGAGTCTCTTCAAGGACAGATTGCATACGTTTCATCTCAACAATCAGAGGGTCGAGTTTTGTCTTGAGAAAGGGCCGAGCTCCAAATCTGAAGCAAGGAAGAAGAGTGCATTCATTCATCTCCTATTAGAGTGCATTCATTCATCTCCTATTAGATCATCAAACAAGGAGGTCGAACATCATCAATTATCTTGTTTCCACAGGTCCAAGGAGGTCGAATTATTGCCTGTAGCAGTGGTCACTGTTAGCAAATAAGGAGGCCATACCATTGTTGCTTCAAATTAAGAAGGGCCAAGTTGAACTCCTGTAGGAGGGGTCGAATAGTTCAATGAACTGAGCAGAATTGTCTGGAAGTAATTGTACCCATCAGAGGATCGAGTTGGGGTCTTCCCTTGTGGAAACTCGCCCAACTTATTATTCATAATCAGCTCCAGAATTTGGCACAAGAGACTAGATCTAGTTCTTCAGAAAATTATTGCACTTGGACGCCTATTCTTTGCTAACTGTCCAGAGGACAAATTCTGTGGATCATCAGGACCTTGGCACATAGATTTCCTCTATTAGTCAAGTCATATTTCTGATCAGAAATTATTAATTATATATCTGAAGAGTGTCGCTAATTTCAGGGTTTCGGACCTCCTTTACCCTTGCAAGCAGAGGTCTAATTTTTAATGCATACAAAGGCTGAATTTGCCTTCATATCAGTGGGTCCAACTTTGTGTATCAAGTTTGTCAGCTATTCTCTCAAGGGCTGCGTACCATCCATCAAGATTGGCTCAGTATTCAACTACCTAGGCAGCACATTCAACAATTAAAGTCATCTATTGGAGGGGACTGATATTCATTACAGAGTGCCAGGTTCATTTAACTCTTGCGGCTGTGTATTTTCTGATGATTGAATTTGTAAGAGCTGGGTATTAAATCAGTCCATTTGATGTTTTGAAACATAATATGAATTACTATTTGCTGGCTGCCTTTTTCTTGCATTTTCTGAACTTGTGTGAGCATATATTATTGGTTTAAAGTGATTATCAGCCCCAATTTTGATACTGTGTGTTTATGGGTAATATAAACACATTAAAATTACACCTACAGCCATTTACTAGCAAGGTGTTTGACAAAATTCATCAATGAGACAGTCTAGTAAACTCATAAATTCTGTTGGAAAAATCTTAGATTGTCTAACAGGAATATTACAGTGGTATCAGAGCTAATGCTCTTGGCCTGCTGTGGGTCTAAAACCAAGCAGTATCAAGAAAGAGGAGGGAATTCCAGGATGCTTTCAAATCAAGAAATTTTTTCTCAGAAATTTGATTAATACAGTGAGTCTTTCCTAAAGATGACAAAACTTGTGGAAGCATGGCTATCATCATGGGTAGGAAGGAAGAAAAATGATTGCTAGTTTGAAGCCCAAGACCCAAAGGAGAAACTGGAAGAGAGTCTAAGGGAAAATTATATGAAAGGATTATTGACTAATGATGCAACTCTTGTAGTTGAAGGGGGACTCCATGATTATGGTATGGACATTGGCAGAGATGGCCTAGCAAATAAGTCACCGCTTACCAATGACTTTAATCACTGGCCTTCTACTTAGTTACCAAACACCATAGATACAAAATTTGATCAGGAAAAGACGCACTGCATGGAGATGATTCCTGACATCGAGCATGATGAGGATGCTTTGCATGATGAGCCACCTATGGAGGGGCAACTAGTGACTCATGTTGAGCCCATGGCTGATGAAGATGGGCAGTCATCTTTTGGGCCAACCATTGGTAGGGAGCAGACAGATGCACAAGCAGCCAGCAAAGCTGCAGTACGTTTAGACAATAGCTCTCTTCAGGCTTACATAACGACTCCTTTACCGAAAGGGAAGTTCTTGGTTTTCAGAGAGTAGCTTGGACTAACAGAGGTGACCCTTCCTACACAGGGCGACCATGGGTGATGAGCCTTGGATGTGCGAGATCTGTCATGTGTTGACAAGTGGATCCCCCCAAGCAGTGATGAGCCTTGGATGTGCAAGATCCTTGTCATGTGTTGACAAGTGGACCCCCCCAAGCGAGATCCCTGTCATGTGTTGACAAGTGGATCCCCCCAATCAGTGATGAGCCTTGGATGTGCAAGATCCTTGTCATGTGTTGACAAGTGGATCCCCCCAAGCAGTGATGAGCCTTGGATGTGCGACATCCTTGTCATATGTTGACAAGTGGATCCCCCCAAGCAGAGAGGACACTTAATTGTGCGAAGATCCTTGTCATGTGTTGACAAGTGCTTCCCCCCCAAGTGTGTATATGGCGATGGATGTATCTCCCCTATGATGGTTCTTTATTAGATTGTAACATTATTATTCCAAAGCAAAGATAACAGAGATCCTTGTATCAAAAAGAAATTCCTCCCTAGTTGAGATGGAGCATTGAAAATTGGCAGCTATGGGATGAATTTCCTTGAATAAAATTTCATTTCTGACCTTTCTAGAGTGACTTTCTAAAAATAGAAAGTCATGTCTATCTTTGCAATCACAACTTTCCCTAAATAGTAAATCACCTTCCATCAATTTGTAATCATATATATATGATGTAAAATCACTTAACTTGTCCTTAATCAATCTCAATTGTTTAATTTTTAACTTAATCATCAATATTATTATTATTATTACTATTATCCTCTTTATGATATTATTATATTATTATTTAAAATAAATTCAAGTCTCTCAATCATGGGACTCAATCATGTCATATGTAACTCCCCTCAATTAATGCATATGTTACTCTCTCTCTCTCTCTCTTAATGGATTCATTCCTCTCTCTTTGATGCTTTTATGCACCTTTTACACTCTCTTACACACTTTAATGGCTCGTCATTTAAAAAAAAAAGATTCCTCTCACACCTCTTTGATGCATAAGTTACACTTCTCTCCTTAATGGCATAAGTTACAATTCTCTCCTAAATGCATAAGTTACACTCCTTTTTGGCATGTGTAACTCCTCAAGGCATAAGAGTTACTCTCATGAATTCGACCTCGTTGATCTTTCTATATGTTTGTGCCTCTCATCCTTACTTGACACACTTACTTGTGTTTGTAAAAGGAGAATTAGAACTTGAGAGGGAGAGAGAGAGAGTTGGAGAGTCTAGAGGAAGATTGAGAGAAAGAGAGAGAGAGTCTCTTGAAGAGCAAGAGCAGATCTTGGAGAGCCAAAGTGATTCAATGTTTGCATCAGCTACTGCCAGCTACATTTGATTTCTAATAGAAGAAGAATCTGGTTGGGTTTTCCCCTGGTCACTAACCTAACTTCTCAGTGTCTATTTGAGTTCTTGGTTGTCTTCAATTGTGCATATGGTTTATGTGGTTTTTGTTCTATCTACAATTACTAAACTTATATTGCAACATAAAGAAGTTCTGGATTTAAGTGATTGTAACAACATAGAACATCTATTTTTTAACAGTTTTCAACACTAAAGTACACTCGAGCAATCACAAAAGATAAAATATGACTTTCAAATCTGAGGGTATATGCCTAGTGCATGGAAAAAACTACTACAACAGTGTACAATTTGCTGTACTAGTTAGCCACTTTGACAAATCTGCACTTCTTCTCCTTGAATGCATTTTTCCCTTCTCTTGCTCTCTCTTGCTTTCTTCTCATGTATATATGAGATCAACCTCTTCTATCTTGTCCTATTTATGCTTTGAGAGAAGATAATTATTCTGCTCAATCCTAGCCACCACTTATCTCAATCATGAGATGTATGGCTAAGATTAAATATTAAAAGTCACTAATTTTCTAGAACTTATAGAACATTTTATTTAGATTCCTAAGACTAATTGACTTCAAACATAAGACTTTCATTTTTTCTTTAGTTTTTGAGTTAAATTACAAGATGAAATTATTTTTCTCTTTTCCTTGGTGGTCGTTAAAGAAACGTCTCAAACCACTTTCTGGCATCTGCACATTCACACTGAATTGGTGCAAGAAGTTCTTGCTTGAGCTACATTTTTCACTCTACCTCTTTCTGAGGAATGAGTTATGTTTGTGAATGTTTCAAACTTTCATTTTGCAAAGGTTTTGGTCATCATATCAATTACTTGCTAATTTGTGGCAATATATTGGAGATTCACTGCTCCCTTTTGAATCTCGTCTCATATGAAGTGATATTTGTTCTCTATGTGCTTGGACTTGTCATAAAACATTGGATTCTCAAAGAGTTTGATACAACTTTGATTACCATAGTCATTTTTTATTACCATAGTAAATGACAACAGGGTCCAACTCTTGATCAAATAATCCTACAAGTAACTTGCAAAGCTAGATGGCTTCATGACTAGCAAAGCTATTGGCCATGCATTCTAACTTTGTTGAGCTAAGTTCTTTGGAATTCTGCTTCCTGTTGAACCAAATATCATTGTTGACCCCAAGCTAAAGCAACACCTTGAGGTGTTATCCCTATTTGCTACACTACCTGTCCAATATGAGTCTATATACGTTTGCAACTTCACTTCACCATCTCCAAGATATCTCAAACCATACACCATTGTGCCCCTTAAGTATTTGAACACATGTTTTGTTTCCACTCAATGCGCCTGCCTCAATTCCACTATGAACTGACTCACAGTGTTTGCAAAACAAATATTTGGTTTTGGTGTTGACGAAATACAAGAAACCTATCAATTGCCAATACAACATTTGATCCACCAACTTTGAATTTGAAGTTGTCACCTTCAAATTAGTGATAATGCAGGTGGCTATAGGTTTGCAATTCTCCATCTGAAACTTCTTTAGGATCTCAATTGCACACTTATTACCCTATCCAATAAAAATCTCCCTTGGTCTTTGCCAAACCTCCAACCCCCCGAAATAATGTATCATGTCAATAGCCTTCAAACTCAACTGCAATGTTAGCTTTGCGCCCTACAATGAGCTTCTTTGCACCCGCAAGAAACAAGTCATCTACATACAACAACACAACATGTTGATTAATCCCAAGAAATATATAATATAAGTTAGGATTTACTTCAGTTTTGGTGAATCCCATACTTTGTAGATATCCGTTTATCATGGAATGACATGGTCTTAGTGGTTGCTTTAGTCCACACAAGGCTTTCTCAAGCTTGCAAACATGAGACTCTTTACAATTACCTCAAAGCCTCGAGGTTATGCTATGCACACTTCCTCCTCATTGATTCCATTAAAGAAACTTATTTAGAGGTTTAATTTCTCTAAACATGCTCCTAGGAGCCTCAACATACTCCCAAGCATCCCTCAATGTTTGAGTGAATCATTGAGGTCTCTTAATAGAAGTGGCAGGTTCTACTATCTCTTCCTCCTCACCTAATGGCTATTGCTACTCTAGAAGTTTTTGACAACATTAGCTGAACCTTTGGAGGTTCTAACTCCTCATCCTCATTTGCTGGAATAGGCTCACGGGACTTCTTGGATGCAATTCTTCTTCAAACTTTACATCCCTACTCATTATTGTCTTCCTCTACTCTAGAATATAGACCTTGTAGGCCTTTGAAATTTCATTGTAATATACAAATAAATCCTTCTTGCTGGAGGGCTCCCACTGGGCCCTCTTCTCTACCGGTACATGGATATAAACTAGACAACTAAAGATGTGAAAATGACTTATCTTTGGCTTCACATCAATGAACGCCTCCTTTGGTGTATTGTTGTCCAAGATCCTGTGAGACATTGGTTGTGGATGTAGATTGCTATGTTGGATGCCTCTACCCAAAGAAACATTGGAAAGTCTCGATCACGAATCATGGTCTTAGTAGGTCGTATGATGTATCAATTCTCTCTCTACAACCCCATTTTAATGTGTGTTGTACCTAACAGTGATCTCCCTCTTGATTGATCCAAATTTATGCAGTAAAGCAATAATATACAGAAATAAACATAAACACAGAGATTCAGCGGAAATAAAACTTCATTTCATTAATAACATAATGGAAATAAACTAGCTAGGGCACTGGTAGGCTTATCTCTGAGAAGAGATGTGGCGGCTACAGGCCTCTGAACCGTGTTACAATAAGGCCCGAAGGCCTATTTATTGTTGAGAAACAATGTAAAACCCTAAACATCCAAAAACCTAACCCTAGGAGATGAAGCGCCAAAACTATGGGCCCCGTTTGGGTAAATTGGTATATCAACTTTCTGGGGATGTAACTTCAGGATATGATCTCCGTTTGACGCACTCAATACCTCGTTAGAAAGATCTATCCGAGGACTACAACTTTAGACGTGAGCAACATTGAAGGAACTTCCATGTTGCTCCTGGTTTTCCCAAAAAAACATCGTTTAGGGTCTCAATGGCTTCAAAAGTTCAGGACTCAAAAAACTGCTAAAAATAGTAAGTTGTGCTGAAACTGAAAAAACCGATGGTGGGGGTTCAAATGGACTAGGTGGGTGGCCACCAATATCCACCTGGATCATTAGGGCCTCAAAACGGGTCTGGAAGTTCAGGGCTCGAAAAATTGCTAAAAATAGTAAGTTGTGCTGAAACTGAAAAACTGAAATAACCGATGGTGGTGGTCCAAATGGAATAGGTGGGTGGCCACCAATATCCACCTGGATCATTCCTCCCCCCTTAGGAAGCAATAGGCCCCATTGCGTTGAGTTCCTCCATGAGATGAGGCAAATTCTGCTGAACTTGATATTTTGGATTTGTCGAAGATGTCATGGACCTGCTAGCAGACGTGTTGGATGCGTTCAATAAATTTGGTTGCTTTATCAGCCTCATACAGTACATGTGTGGATTTTGTTTGTGTGGTTGCATGAGGTATGTCAACATCAGGCGGCGACGCGCCTGGGGTCAGATAAATGGAGTGCTTGACCTGACAGTGTAGAGGAACCTCTGTGGGTGAGGAGAAAATGTCCTCGTATTTCTCCACGACTTTGTGCATCTGCTGCTCCCATGTAGGGGGGCCCTGTTTTGAGGCTGTGGCCACAATCTTCTTCTTGCCCTGTGGGCGAATTGTAAGGAAAATAAATTTCCTGGTTTGGGAAACAATCTTACTGCGTTGTTTTGCAGTAGTCAAAGAGATGGAAGGAGGTGGTTCTACCTCCGGTATCCTGTACAATTTATTTCCAAAGTAATAACAACAACACGGGGCCTAGACTCATACACAACATGTCGCTTCCACAAGTATGGTTGGCCCAATAATACATCGAACACATCAGGAGGAGCAACATCACATAGTACCTCATCTCCGTAAATGGCTTGATGCTGTACGGAAGGCGACATTGATGGCAGACGCGGAGATATCTTCCTTGGTGAAGCCACCCAATGGTGTACGACTGTGGGTGTGCTATGGTCGGTAGGCCGAGCTGCTTCACGACCTCTGCTGAAATGAGGTTCTTTTGGCTTCCACTATCAACAAGGAATTGAAGTGGAGAACCCTTCACCCACATCTGCGAATGGAAGAGGCGCTCCCCCTCCTCTGGATCCTCGAGATCCTCTCCCTCTAGAGCCTGGTGGTGGCAACAATGGCACTGGGATCCGCATCAATGATCTACTTCCTTTTGTCATCTCCCTTGTCTGGTTTTGACTCGGGATCAGGACATGCATCTGATTCAGGTGCCTTCAGTTCAGCGACTAGCGACTGTTTGGCCCGACACTCATTTGTGCTGTGAGTGGGGTTGTTATGAAATTCACACCACTTCCCCGTGTCCTTTGGATTTGTGGTGTTATTCTGAGTCGCCCCGCTTTGGCTTTGCCCCTTGTTTCGCTGTTCGGGGGCGCCTTTCCCTGGCTTAGGATTCGCAGATCCGAAGTCTTGCTTCTTCTGCTTAAATTTCTGCTCGATCTTGGTGGCATAACGATATGCCGTGCCAAGCGAGGTAATGTTTAGGAACTCCATTTCCTTCTGAATGTATCTGTGCAAACAACTACGGTACTTGAGTACCAAATGTCTCTCTGAATCTTTAATACCCAACTTTGTGCACAAGGTATGGAACAAATTCGTCAGTTCATGCACATCTTGATTCCTTTGCTGCTGCAGCGTGGTCCATTTGGATGTTTTTGTCCTCATAGCTCCCCACGGGGTAATATTGTTCCTTAATGCCGCCTCAGAACGAATTCCAAGTGGGTGTGGACGAGAACAGAGAGGGTTCCCTCTCGTCCTTTTACTCACAGTAGGTTTCACACCAGTCTTTGACATGGGGGACGACTTTGAGGAGTGAAAAAATAATCTTTTCTTGGTTGGAGAAATCATGGACCGAGAAATACCCTTCCAGCAAATTCAACCATCTATCTACGACGTCTTCATCTATTTGGCCTTCAAATACAGGAATGTCCAAGTTGACCTGTACCTTGAAAGCAGAGGCACTTCCAGAGTGGCTGCTAGATGTAGATGTACTGCCGGTGGGCAACCGTTGAAGGATCTGGGCAAAGTTATCCATTATCGCGTTCCTGTGTTTCTCGAGGGCCTCCTCGAGTAATATTTTGATAGGATCTCTTGCTCTCTCTTCTTTCTTTTCTTCTGCCATGGGAGGTTGTCGGGGTTTGCGAGGCTGATCTTGCAAGGGTTCAACCAGATCGAGCCCTAACTCCTTATACCCTGACCTTGTTGGGGACATGCAAAGAAAAACAGAGAAAGAGTAGACCGCTCTAATACCACTAATCCAAATTTATGGAGGAACGCAATAATATACAGAAATAAACATAAACACAAAGATGCAGCGGAAATAAAAATTCATTTCATTAATAACAAATGACTGAAATATGCTTATAAACATAATGGAAATAAACTAGCTAGGGCGCTGGTAGGCTTATCTCTGAGAAGAGATGTGGTGGCTACAAGCCTCTGAATTGTGTTACAGTGAGGCTCGAAGGACTATTTATGGTTGAGAAACAATGTAAAACCCTAAACATCCAAAAACCTAACCCTAGGAGATGAAGCGGCAAAAATATGGGCCCCGTTTGGGTAAATTGGTATATCAACTTCCTGGGGATGTAACTTTGGCATATGATCTCCGTTTGACGCACTCAATACCTCGTTAGAAATATCTATCTGAGGACTACAACTTTTGACGTGAGCAACATCAAAGGAACTTCCATGTTGCTCCGGAAGTTCAGGACCCAAAAAACTGCTAAAAATAGTAAGTTGTGCTGAAACTAAAAAACTGAAAGAACCGATGGTGGTGGTTCAAATGGAATAGGTGGGTGGCCAACAATATCCACCTGGATCATTAGGGCCTCAAAACAGTTCCGGAAGTTCAGGGCCCGAAAAACTGCTAAAAATAGTAAGTTGTGTTGAAATTGAAAAATTGAAAGAACCAATGGTGGGCGTCCAAATGGAATAGGTGGGTGGCCACCGATATCCACTTGGATTATTCCTTCCCCCTTAGGAAGCAATGGTCCCCATTGTGTTGAGTTCCTCCATGAGATGAGGCAAATTCTGTTGAACTTGGTATTGGATTTGTCGAAGATGTCATGGACCTGCTAGTGGACGTGCTGGATGCGTTCAATAAATTTGGTTGCTTTATCAGCCTCATACAATATATGGGTGGATTCTGTCTGTGTGGTTGCATGAGGTATGGCAACATCAGGCGGCGACACGCCTGGGGTCAGATAAATGGAGTGCTTGACCTTGACGAGGCCTAGACTCATACACAACATGTCGCTTCCACAAGTATGGTTTGCCCAATAATACATCAGACACATCAAGAGGAGCAACATCACATAGTACCTCATCCATAAATGGCTTGATGCTGTACAAAAGTTGACACTGTTGGCGGACGCAGAGATCTCTTCCTTGGTGAAGCCACCCAATGGTGTATGACTGCGGGTGTGCTATGGTCGGTAGGCCAAGCCGCTTCATGACCTCTGCTGCAATGAGGTTCTTTTGGCTTCTGCTATCGACAAGGAATTGTAGTGGAGAACCCTTCACCCACATCTGCGAATGGAAGAGGCGTTCCCCCTCTGGATCCTCGAGATCCTCCCTTTGGAGCTTGGTGGCGGCAACAATGGCACTGGGATCCGCATCAATGATCTGCTTCCCATTGTCATTACCTTGGTCTGGTTTTGACTCAGGATTAGGACATGCATCTGATTCAGGTGTGTTTAGTTCGGCCACCAGCGACTGTTTGGCCCGACACTCATTTGTGCTGTGAGTGGGGCTGTTATGAAATTCACACCACTTCCCCGTGTCCTTCTTTGGATTTGTGGTGTTATTTTGAGTAGCCCCGCTTTGGCTTCGCCCCATGTTCTGTGGTTCGGGGGCGCCTTTCCCTGGCTTCGGATTCACAGATCCAAAGTCTCGCTTCTTCTGCTTAAATTTCTGCTCAATCTTGGCAGCATAGCGATATGCCGTGCCAAGCGAGGTAATGTCGAAGAACTCCATTTCCTCCTGAATGTATCTGTGTAAACAACTGCGGTACTTGAGCACCAAATGTCTCTCTAAATCTTTAATACCCAACTTTGTGCACAGGGTATGGAACAGATTCGTTAGTTCATGCACATCTTAATCCCTTTGTTGCCGTAGCGTGGTCCATTGAATGTGTTTGTCCTCATAGCTCCCCACGGGGTAATATTGTTCCTTGATGCCGTCTTGGAATGAATTCCAAGTGGGTGTGGACGAGAACATAGAGGGTTCCCTCTTGTTCTTTTACTCACAGTAGGTTTCCCACCAGTCTTTGACATGGGGGGCGACTTTTAGGAGTGCAAATATAAGCTTTTCTCGGTCACAGAAATCATGGACCGAGAAATACACTTCCAACAAATTTAACTATCTATCTACGACGTCTGCATCTATCTGGCCTTCAAATACAGGAATGTCGAAGTTGACCTGTACCTTGAAAGGAGAGGCGCCTCTAGAGTGGCTGCTGGATGTAGATGCACCGCCGATGGGTAGCCGTTGAAGGATCTGCGCAAAGTTATCCATCATCGCGTTCCTCTGTTTCTCGAGGGCCTCCTTGAGCAATATTTTGATAGGATCTCCTGCTCCCTCGTCTTTCTTTTCTTCTGCCATGGGAGGTCGTCGGGTTTGCGAGGCTGATCTTGCGAGGGTTCAACCAGATCGAGCCCTAACTCCTTATACCTTGACCTCGTTGGGGACATGCAAAGAAAAACAGAGAAAGAGTAGACCACTCTGATACCACTGATCTAGATTTATGCAGGAACGCAATAATATGCAGAAATAAACATAAACACAGAGATGCAGTGGAAATAAAACTTCATTTCATTAATAACAAATGACTGAAATATGCTTACAGACATAATGGAAATAAACTAGCTAGGGCGTTGGTAGGCTTATCTCTGAGAAGAGATGTGGTGGATACAGGCCTTTACTGTGTTACAATGAGGCTCGAAGGCCTATTTATTGTTGAGAAACAATGTAAAACCCTAAGCATCCAAAAACCTAACCCTAGGAGGTGAAACGCCAAAACTATGGGCCTCGTTTGAGTAAATTGGTATATCAACTTCTCGAGAATGTAACTTTGGCATATGATCTCCGTTTGATGCGCTCAATACCTCGTTAGAAAGATCTATTCGAGGTCTACAAATTTTGACATGAGCAACATCAAAGGAACTTCCATGTTGCTCCCTCCCGGTTTTCCCAAAAAAACGTCGTTTAGGGCCTCAAAACGACTTCGTAAGTTAAAGACCTGAAAAACTGCTAAAAATAGTAAGTTGTGTTGAAACTGTAAAATTGAAAGAACTGATGGTGGGGGTTCAAATGGAATAGGTGGGTAGCCACCAATATCCACCTGGATCATTAGGGCCTCAAAACGGCTCCAGAAGTTCAGGGCCCGAAAAACTGCTAAAAATAGTAAGTTGTGCTTAAATTGAAAAACTGAAAGAACCGATGGTGGGAGTCCAAATGGAATAGGTGGGTGGCCACCAATATCCACCTGGATCATTGATTCTTGTCTCCTTGTAGAAACTGTTGAACTCCTTTGAGGTATCCTCACCCCTATTGGCTAATCTTAAGATTTTGATCTTCTTCCGTATCTAGTTTTCAACTAGAGCTTTGAAATCCTAAAGCCTACTAAAGACTTCATCCTTGGTCTTTAGGAAATAGATCCAAGTCTTGCAAGAAATTCAGCAATGAAGGAAATAGTACATGCTACTTGAAATCGATGCTATTAACATTAGTCCTTAGACATATGCTTGTTGCTTAGGAAAGGAGCCTTGGCATACTTGTTAAGCATGCATCCTTTGCATACTCCTTGTGGCTCAATACTAAACTTTGGAATACTTGTGACTATACCCCTTAGAATAGGAAATGTCCTATGGTGTAGGTGCCCCATCCTCTCTTGCCACAATTTGCACAAGCTATCATTGTTATGCACAAGGGCTCAAACAAGTTCACCCTACAACTTGTAAAGATTACCTTCTCTAATCCCTATTACATGTGATGTATTTGAACTAGATTCCTTTGATCCAATAAGGATTTTCTAGTTCTTGAATTCCATTGTGTAGCCCTTATCCTGCATAACCAAAACTAAAAGCAATTTTTTATGAGACTTCGAACACATCTGACGTTGTCAAAATCTAAAGAGTTACCTAACGTGAGCAGGAAGGAAAAAGTACCAACTCATGCTATTGGGCACTTGGCATCATCGCCAAGGTCAACCTGTACACTTGAGTCTTGCTTTGTTGGACTATAAAAAAACCATTCGGGACGATGTCATATGATGGGATTCCCTACAATCCACATACCATGGATTCTTAGGAACTGTGTTGGCAGAAAGCCAAGATGCCATTGTCAAATCCTTCTTGAACTTGGTAAAAAACTTGTTCGTCTAGGTTTTTGCAAAGACTACTACCTACTTTTGTTGTTGCTTCCCTTTATCTTTTTTGTTTTTTTGGTATCTAGAGGAATCAATCACTGGACTGTTCTCGTAGTCACGTGACACAGGGTTGATTCCTACTGTTACCACAATAACCTCTAGGTGCCTATGTATGCCCCTTCTACATGCACAAGTGAATTGGGGGGATTTGAACCTCGAACCTCCTCACACATGACATTTCATATTCACGGCCATCGCCAATTGAGCTGCCCCCCGAGGGCTTCCTTTACTCTTCTTCTTATCTGGACACTGTGATGCATAATGATCATGCTCATGAAAAAGAAAACACTTGATTTTACTTGAGTCCTTCTTCCTTGACAGTGAGATTGACTCCTCACTCTTAATCTTACCCTTGCTAAGTCCTTCACTCTTTTTTGTTTGACCAAATAGGGCTAGGTTCTTGTTACCACCCTTCTTTCCGACCTTAACTCCATCAAAATCTACTCCTAGATACAATCATCCAACAATCTTTCAAAGCTAGGAAGCTTCTCACAAGCACAAATACCTTTGACAAATGGTTCTCTTGAAGCTAGGAATCCATTTAGTGCCATGTTCACATGCTCAACATCTGCAATATTCTCCCCAACTTTTTCATGGGCTCCTGTCCATGACTTCATCAATACTGCTACCATGCTTGGATATGGCTAAAGTTGTCATCTGGGTAGCATCTTTCATCTTTAAATATACTCTTTTATTGTACTTGCTTGTGTTCACTTCAAGCTATTGTTTTCTTTCATGTAACTCTTGCATGGCTGTTGTAAACTCTTCTCCATTAGCACTCCTTATCTCTTGTTTACCCAAGCGTCTTAGCTTATAAACACCCCTTGGATGCATGCTATACTTAGTTCTTCCTCCATACTTGACATTGACAAAATCCCACCCTATTCTTGTTCAAAATATTTAATACTCAAATTCAATGCTGCATTCATTCATATGTAGGTTCCCATGGCTCTCTACAAGAAGTGGTGGCTTTTCTTCTTAAAAACCTTGGTAATTGAAATTGGAAGGTAGATATAGATAAGCAAATGATGTCTGTCCAAGAAATTTAGTAGAAAAATTAATTATTTCTTGTAAGCTTGTATATGTACTATACTAAGAAATGTTCAGAGAAGACTATGGCCCTGTTACCAACTGGGCTAGCAGTCTTGACAAGGTCCCTTTGAGATGCCCACTGCCACCTTGGCATGAGTCCCCACTTTTTAAGCCTAACTCCTTTTGAAAGGCTATGGGACGATTCCCTATACAAGATATTCCATCTAAGTGATTAGAAGTCTAGTGCCTATTAATAGAATATAAGGTGAAGATAGGAGTTAATTATTGCTAAATTCCTAATCTGGAAATGAAAATAATGTAGGAAATAATGCAGATCAGCAATTAAATGCCACTCAAAACTAGGAAAATACAACTTTAAATAGCTCAAATGAATGACAAAACATTACTTTTACCAAACAAGAAGTGTTTTCGTAAGTTATAACTTATACTCTTGATAAGAGGCTGTACTTTTGTAAATTTGCTTGCTGTTCTGTAGCTGTTGATCTGAAAAATGCAAAACAATTCAGAAAATAAGAAGTTAAATCCCCCTATAGGGGCTACCCACAAGTGATTAGGCACACTAGATTGAAGATTTAGGGGTGGGGGAATCTAGGGAAGTAAAGATATAACAACATTAAACTCCGAAGGCTTTAGATATGCACAAAATTTGAGTTTCCAGTAAGCAGGAAACTAGTTGCAGAGATTTGGGGTAAAATTCCCCTTGGTCAAAACCCAGAAAAATATTCTAGCAATTATTTTAGACTTGCAGTGGCTGGAATATGTCTAATTTAACTCCAGACGAGATAATTGCGACTAAACTATCTAAATATTTTTGTATTTTTATTTTTATGTAAACATAAAAAAATTGAATAGTGATTTTTAAAAATAAATAAATGGTTGCTGCAATTAAAATTCACCTCAATGTCGTTGTTCCATTTTTCAAAGTGTTGGATAACGATCACAACACCCCCTAAATTGGTCTTGTAATTTGGACCAACAAAAGAGGTTGGAATCTTAAGACAATTGTAATATTCCTAAGTGAAAATTAACAGTGATAAACAGCCTTAATAGCACATGCACACAAAATTTTTACACATATAAGTATACACCCAGAAATTCATCCAAAAATGCCAAGCTAAGCCATTTTATTATAATTCAGTGGGGGTATGACAAAAGTATGGAGTGAGTGCACCTGGGCTTGCCAAAGGCAAGCTAAACAAGTCCCAGGTGAAGAAGACAATGGCCTAGATGATGGGAAGACAATCCCTTTCTAAACTCTGTGTTGGCCTTGGAAAACTGCACTGCTGGCTGATGTTGATCTGCTGTTTGGCCCTCCTTTAGTGCTCAGAAAATTCCGGGAAATTAACCCCGGCCTCCTCTTAAATAGCCCACCAAAACCCAGAAAGGGTTTGGCCTAGTTCAGATCCCTGAAATTACCCCCAATTTCCACGTACTCTAACTGCTGGGTAATTCAGCCCACCTTGAAATACCCGTTCAGTGCCTCCAAAATAAGAGTAAATGCTGACAAAATTCCTGTCTGGAAGTCCCACCAAATCTCCAGCTCAATCCAACCCAATTGTCTCTCCCCTTCAGCATCCATGTGTGGCCTAGAAACTCCCTCTGCGCAGGCCCATGCAGTCCCTGAAATGGTGTCACTGCTACAACAAAATCCCCACAGTAATGTGCCTGCCTAACACTCAAATCTCCAGCAGAAAATGGTCCAAGACTCTCCTGAAAAACTCAACAAGTTTGCTGCTCCACAACCCTTTCTCTTAGGTGATGCATATTCTCTTTTCTGCGCCCATATTGCCGAGTAAATCCCACGAAATGCATTGATTCCAAGTCCAGAACAATTCCCAAATGGTGTAGATCTTCCTCCTTGGCCTGACACTCGAAGTCCACTGAAGGTAGGGTAAGAATCTCGTGTGCTGAACAAACCTTGCAGTCCTGGCTCAACAGCTCAAGCGTTCTAGTTAGGTTCGATATGCAAGGGTTCAAAAACCCCCAAAATGATGCATCTCTAACTACTTATCCTTGAGCTCCGCCTTCTCCATGTGGGCCCCATGCATCGACCCCACCTTGGTCTTTCCTTGTCCAAAAGTGCGAGTTTGCTCAAGGGGGTACGTTTTCCCCTTTTGGGGTGGTCCCCACCATCCACTACAACTTCGGTCACCCTTTTTCTCCTATGTTGGGACCTTCCTTAGCCAATTTAATTAAGTGGGGTCCTCCTAACCCATTTCCCCTAAGATAAGCACTCCAAAACATCAAAATTGCCATGACTTAGCCAAAATTGCAAAATTGGTGTAGCTGTTGGTTGAAATTAATTAGAGGGGACATCACAGTCCTCCCCTTCCAAATGTTGCTTGTCCCCAAGCAACTGTAATGCGGGATGTTGCAGAATATGCTCCCCCTCCCATGTGGCATCTTCATTCGGTAAATTCCTCCATTGCACCAAATACTCTTTGATAGTCCTGCAATGCAATTTCCTTTCCCTGGTCTCCAAGATAGCCTCAGGTTCTAGAACCAAGTGACCCTCTTCATGCAGTGGGGGTAGCTCTTTGGTTGCTGTCACATGTTGTCCCAATAGTTTCTTGAGGTATGAAACATGAAAGACATTGTGCACCTTGCTTCCAAGCGGAAGCTCCAGCTCATATGCCACCTCTCCAATCCTCCTGATCACCCTGTAGGGCCCATAAAAACGCGGCTGTAGCTTCTCGGCCCCCTTCTACTTCAACGTGGATTGCCTATACTATTGGAGGCACAAAAAGACTAAGTTTCCCACCTTAAAGTGCCTCTCGACCCTGTGCTTGTCTGCATATATTTTCTATTGATTTTGGGCAGTCTGTAGGTTGTCCTTGAGAGCCTTGAGGATGTCTTGGCTCTCCTGATCTAATCCTTGGCCCTTGGAGTCTTGCTGCATCCAAAAACAATGTCAGCAAAAGATAAAGCATCATACCCATATAAAGCACGGAAAGGGGACATACCAATGGACATATGGTAGGTAGTATTGTAGCAATACTCCCCTAGGTTCAACCACTTCATCCACGCTCGCTGTTGCCCGGTCACATAGTTCTGCAGATATCCCTCCAACTACTTGTTGACTATCTCGGTCTGTCCATCCATCTGCGGGTGGTAGCTGGTGTTGGGAGTGAGCTCAATGCCCACCAGTCTGAGGAGCTCTTGCCAAAATGCCCCCATGAAGCGACTATCCCTGTCATTGACTATGGTCTTGGGAAGACCATGCAATCAGAAGATCTCTCTAAAGAACAGTTCCGCAACTTGCGAAGCAGAATACCTGGTGGGGATAACAAAGAAATGGGCATACTTCGTTAACCTGTCTTCCACTACGTATATCTAATCAAAAACCTGCACCATGGGAAGTCCTGTGATGAAGTCCATCGAGATGCTTTCCCATTTCCCCTTCAGAATGGGGATCGACTGTAGTAGCCTAGAAGGATGGGTCAACTCCCCCTTGTTCCTCTGGCAGGCCTCACACTCCTATACATCTTTCAACACGTCACCCTTGAGGCCGTTCCAAGTGAAGCATTCTTTGACTACCCTGTAAGTCTTCAGGAAACTTTGGTGTCCTGACAGAGGTGAATCATGCGCTGCATGGAGAATCCTCTCCCTCAACTGCGAACCAGGAACCAAATAAATGCGCCCCTTGTAGTAAATGACATCTGCCATCACACAGTAGTGCTCGTCACCATGGGTGCCCTCCAAGATCTCACATGCCTACCGACCCTTGGAGTACTTCACCAACAACTATGCTTTCCAATCATGGCAGATGCTCATGAGTGAAAGTGTCGTGGGTCTCCTGGATAGGGCCTTTGCCACCACATTATTCTTGCCCTTGACATACTCTATGTCGAAATCGTAGGCCTGAAATTTGCTAACCCACTTCTGCTGCCTATCGTTGAGGCTCTTCTGCCCCAGAAAGTGGGGAAGACTGTTATGATCAGGCTTCACTCTGAACCTGCGACCCACCAAGTACTGTTGGAACTTGGCCAATGCATGCATGATGGACAACATGTCCTTGTCATAGATCGAGTATAGTCTCTTGTGACTAAGGAGCTTTTGACTCTCGAAAGCTATAGGGTGGCCTCCCTGTGACAATATAGCGCCAATGCCTTCACCTGATGCATCACACTCCAAGGTGAACGACTGTGTAAAATCGAGTAGAGCCAACACCGGGCCACTACTCATCACCTCCTTGAGGTGCTGGAATGCTGCCTGTGCCCTGTTAGACCATGCGAATGCCCCTTTCTAGGTCAGATCTGTGAGGGGTGCCGCCTGCTGTGAGAAGTCCTTTACGAACTTATTGTAATATGTAGATGCCCCAAATCCCCTCAGCTCGGTCACATTTCAAGGAACTGGCCAGTCTCAGATGGCTCTAATCTTCTCCTCATGCACCCACACTCCATCCTCTCCAATGATATGCCCCAAGTAGAGCATCTTGGTTAGCCCAAACTCACACTTGGACAACTTTGCATAGAATTGCTGCCCCTCCAAAATATAAAGCACCTCCTCGAGATGCGGCAGGTGCTTCTCCGACGTCTTGCAGTAGATCAATATATCGTCAAAAGAACACTAGTAAAAACTTGCGTAGTTGCTTGCGGAATATGTTGTTCATGCAAGATTGAAAGGTAGTAGGAGCATTGGTCAGCCCAAAGGGCATAATTAAGAACTCGAAATGGCCATAGTGACACCTGAACGTTGTCTTGGGGATATCTTGATCCCACACCCGAATCTGATGGTACCCTGAATGCAAATCTATCTTAGAGAAGTACTTGGCTCCTCTAAGCTCATCCATAAGCTCATTTATGTGGGGGATAGGGTATTAGTTCTTTAACGTCTTCTTGTTAAGGACTCAGTGCATATGCCCGTCCTCTCCACCATTTAGGCATCTAAGAAATTGTGGGTGGTCCCACTGTCTACCAGCACCGAAACATGCTGCCCTTGCACCGTGCCCCTGATCCTCAGAGTAAGGTACTTTGACACTCCTTGAAGTGAAGCGATAACCCCTACTCCAGGTAAGAAGGGTCCTCCTCCTAGTGGGGGTGGTGGTCCTCCACCTCCTCCTCCTATCACCTGTAGCTCATCATCACCAACGCCTATCTCTTGCTCTACATCATCCTCCGGCTCACTGTCAGAAAATACCTCTATGAAGTGTGCCTTGCCCTTGGTACACTAGTGCCCTAGTACCCATGGCTCCTGGCAAGTGAAGAACAACTTCCTCCTATGGAGGTCCTTCCTGGCCTCATCATCCAGTTGCCCACACCCCTGAATATCTCGCTGTGGTGGGGGTCTAGTGTCTCATCCCCTCTGTTGGAATACTGGTCTTGTGGGTACCCGTGCTCTGGTCCTAGGACGAGCATCCTGCAAGTCTCGGGCTCTACTTACTGCATCCTGCAGAGTGTTGGGTTTGTTGGACCTCAACAAGCCCCTAAGTGGCTTTGCTAACCTCTCCAAAAACAAAAAGACCCTCTTGGCCTTCGATAAATCTGACACCATCACGGATATCCTTAGAAACTCAGAGATATATGTCTCTACACTACTGGTTTGGTTAAGCCGCGCCAACTCTCCAAAGTGCTCCATTGGGTCTCTCCTCTCAAAGCGTAGCAATACCCTCCGTGTAAAATCCTCATAGGCTGTAACCCCTACATGCCCCATAGTGGTCAACCCATGGAACCACTAGTCATGGGCCTCTCCCTCTAGGTGTAGAGTGACAATCTTGATTGCCTCCACCTCTGTCATCTGGTTAAGCTGGAAATAAAAATCCAACTTCTCAACCCATGCACTGGCTAAGCTCTTAGGTGAGCCATCGAAAGTCGGAAGGAATAACCTTCCCACCGTGCGCTGCAAATCAGTGCTATGCGTGTAGCCTCCTCCACTCTCCCCTTGCTCCTATTGTTGCCCTTAAGTTGGCAGGAGTCTTTGAAGGTAATGGCCTCTCTGAAATTAGCCCCATGGGACTGGTATTTTGCAAAATAGTCTCCCATGGGCATGTCTTCTTGCCCGTACGGCCCTCCAACACCCGATGCTAAAAATGTATGGATAGTCGACTTGGGTGGTGTGCTAGAGACATGAGGTGTGTTGGGTGGGTTTGCTGCCTGATGGTGCGAGGTACCTGAATCCTCACCCAGATGGATGTCTCCTTGAATGCCCTTGCCCTTATTGTTACTGCTGTTCTGTTGCCTCAACTCATCAATACCCTTAGACAAGCTGTGGATAGCCTTTAAGAGGTTGTGGGCAAACTCCTCCTCTTTATTCATTTTGTCATTCTGATGGTCCCCCATAATTGGCTTCTTAACCTCCAGCTCAAGTGTTTTTGGATCAGGGGTAATCTGTAGCTGTCTTTCCTTGCTTCTGTACCTCTGCCTCCTCTACGTGATATTTTGCTTGTCCTCTGGTGTCATAGACTGAAGGCTTCTCCCATAGGCTGAGCCAAGACTATGAGCTCTGATGCCATTGTAATATTCCTAAGGTAAAATTAATAGTGATAAAAAACCATAATAGCACGTGCACACAAAAATTTTACACATTTAAGTAGGCACCCAAAAATTCATCCAAAAGCTGAGCCAAATTGAGCCATTTTATTATAATTTAGTGGGGGTACAACAAAAGTAGGGAGTGAGTGCACCTGGGCTTGCCAAAGACAAGATAAACAAGTCCCAGGTAAAGAAGCCAATGGCCTAGATGATGGGAAGACAATCCCTCTCTAAACTCTGCGTTGGCCCTGGAAAACTGCACTGCTGGATGATGTAGATATACTGTTTTACCCTCCTCTAGTGCTCAGAAAATTCTGGGAAATTAACCTCGACCTCCTCTCAAATAACCCACCAAAACCCAGAAAGGGTTTGGCCTAGTTCAGACCCTCGAAATTACCCCCAATTTCCACGTGCTCCTCCAATTGCTCGGTAATTTGACCCACCTGGAAATACCCCTGTTCAGTGCCCCTCCAAAATGAGAATAAATGCTGGAAATATTCCTCTCCAAGAGTCCCACCAAATCTCGAGCTCAATCTAGCCTAATTGTCTCTCCCCATCAGCTCCCACGTGTGGCCCAAAAACTCTCTCTGCGCAGGCCCACGCAGTCCCTGAAATGGTGTCACTGCTACAACAAAATCCCCACATTAATGTGCCTGCCTAATACTCCAAATCTCCAACAGAAAATGGTCCAACGCTCCCCGAAAACTCAACAAGTTTGATGCTCCACAACCTCATCTCTAAAGTGATGCATATTCCCTGTTTTGTGCCTAGATTGTTGAGTAAATCCCACGAAATGCACTGATGCCTAGTCCGGAACAACTCCCAAAGGGTGTAGATCTTCCTCCCTGGCCTGACACTCAAAGTCCACCAAAGGTAGGGTGAGAATCTCTCCTGAGAATCTCGTGTGTTGAACAACACTTGCAGACCTGGCCCAACAACTCAAGCGTGCTAGTTAGGTTCGACATGCAAGGGTTCAAAAGCCCCCAAAATGATGCATCTCTCACTACTTCTCCTTGAGTTCCCCCCTCTCCATCTGGGCCCCATGCATTGACCCCACCTTGGTATTTCTCCCTCCAAAAGTGCAAGTTTGCTCAAGGGGGTGCATATTCCCCTTTTGGGGTGGTCCCCACCATCCAATACAACTTCGATCACCCTTTTCCTCCTATGTTGGGACCTTCCTTAGCCAATTTAATTAAGTGGGTGTTGAGAATTTGGAGGGTCGGTGATTAATTCAAATTCTCTCCTTGATAATTACTTGTGAGCTTACTTGATTTACTTATGTCTTCACTTCTTAGCTTATTTAGTCTTTCATCAGGTCAATTACCAAAATACAAGAGATACAAATTTAGGATATTCGAGCCAGGGAAAAACCTCTCTCTCTTGGAGAGGAAAACCCATGAGAAATTCTTCTTATAGACTTTCAAATGACAAGTACCATGACCATAACACATACCGTTGACCTTTGTATGCCTCTAAGACCTTGTCATTGATTAATCCTTCTTTTTTGCACTGACTTGCACCTTTCTGCACTAGAACTAGAGAACTCAGTCTCTACTCAAATTCTTCTTCCTTTGTGCCTTTACTTAACTTTGCTGACTATTCACTTATCTTAGCTTAACACAACCCTTACTTTAGCACAATCCTTTAATACAGTCATGCACTTTGATGCACCTTAACTCAGTGATATATCTCACACTTCAGTGCATCTTCACATAGTCTTCTTCAACAAGTAAACACAGACTTATAACGCACCTTAACACATTCTTCTTCAACACTTTAATCCGCACCTTGACATAGCACCTTAACATGGTTGAACACTGTCCTAACTTCACATTTATCTTAGACTTCACCACGCTGTGTTGTCACAGAGACATCCACACTTAATAATAGAGCTGTTCTCTTTTAATTACATATCATTCCTTCCTCGCTTCTCTTTCCTTTGAACACAGCCCTAACTTGCACTTCAACGCAATCATATATTCCTGCACCCTTATATGCAAATCTCAGACTTGCCGATTGTATTTCATGTCCCTTCTGCGCAACACATATAGGGGTATATATAGTTGTTTCTGCAAGTTAATAAGCCGACTTATCATATGTTAAGAAGCCGACTTTATCACTGTGTTGTAGGCCGACTTGAAGATTGTGTGGAAGAGTACTCCAACGCTGATCTTTGAACCATATTCTGAGCCATGATTTCAAGCTTGATTAGTGTTGGCGAGAAGTCAGGTCTCGCGGACAAGACCCAGGTTCAAGAGTTGTGGCCAACAAAGGGGTTCGGTGTAGTCTAGGAACACGCCGGCATATTCACCCTGCTCTGGGGAGCAGTGCGTCTCACCCGAGGCGTGCCGCAACCACATGCAGAAGGGGATGAGATCAATGGCAAGGAACAAACCCGCAACTAATGAAGGACAATGCATCCATTACATATACAGAGTTATATACGCAAGATCACTTAATAAGCATTCAGACATTTGCAAATAAAATTTTAAACCAGCATAAACACATTACAAGCACGTAGACATCTTATTGAGATAGCAACCTTCCATTATATTAATCTCTTGGCAGAAAACATGATTACATGGCATTCTCACTGATAGCTTACAAATCTGATACAGATGGATTTCAGAATAGAAAGGTAGAATAGAGAAGATAAAGAGCCAAAGGAAGGACATGCATGATTCCTCTGCAGCTGCTCTGTGCGTCTTTCCCTGTCTCGAGCCTCGCAACCTCTTCAGCATCCCTCCTGTTTCAGCCGGGTGCCTGTTATTTATTCACCTGCTCATGCGACTATCAGTTCCTCTGTGGCTTTACTTAAGCTTCTCCCGGCTTCTCTCCTGTTATCTACGTGTTCTACTTTCGGTCTTCTGCTGTGTGTTTCCCTCATCTGCACTTGTCCCTATTCTATCTCCAGCTATCGCATGCTTCCGCGCCGCCTTGATAGCTCCGCGACTCCTGGTGGTTGTGGCGCGGTCGCGGTTGCCATGTGTATTCATACCACAACTCAAAAAGGGTCAAAATTCAAAATGTCTTAGCCAAGATTTCAAAACTAAACAAAAACAAGGGCCCCAACAGGCCCCGACCACAATTCCTTGACTCGTCCCCGAGTCAATCACAAATAATCGTCTCTACTTCCATTGCCCCGCTGGCTCCCGTGCTCTGTTCTGCTGTGCCCTCGCCTTGCGCCCTTTCCTGCTGTGCTCCGCCGTGCGGCTGTTCAAACAAGGGCCCCAACTCCGGGACCCTGCGGAGCGCTGTATCTCTAAGCCCGGTGAAGTCCGCCACCGCTTGCTGCCATTCCTGCATAAGCAAGTCGGCTTCTTCAGAGATCCGGGTGGCGGCGGCCTCGTCTCTAGTCGTCGGGGCAGCCCCGAACAGCGTGGCAAGCTGGGCTTCGGCCTTGGCATCCAGCTGTTGGATGGATTCGGCATTGGCGCGAATGGGCGGACGAATCTCCCGAATGACCTGTTTGGCCGCTGCCGTGTCGGCCTCAGTCTGTTGCATTTGAATTTCAAGCTCGTCCGCTTGGGCATAGAGCTGATCTAACCATGCTGGGTCCACGGTCTCCTGAATGTCACAGGAAATTTGTTGCAGCTGGGCAGAGATAGGCTGCGTCTTGACAGTTAGAGCGAGTGAGCACTCCTGCAGACTCCGCAGAAGGGCGGAAGCCGCGGCCGCAGTGGAATGGAGAGTTGCCTGCATACTAACTGCCCGAGTCTGCTTGGCAGTCACCTGTTCTGAACGGACAATCTGTGGGTCTGGAAGGGTAGGCCGTGCGGCTAACACCGCTTGGAGTTCCTGGTTCTCCCTGCATAGATCAGTGAAAACAGCCCGCAGGTGGTGAGCCTGAAAACAGCCCGGAGGTGGTGAGCCTGGATTGCTACATTGTCCTCCGCTATATTGGCAGGAAGTGGGGCATAATGAGCCCTTGCAGCGGGCCATAAATCGGAGAACGCTTGAGCAGCAATGTTGACCTGCTCCTGTAGGTAGGTCTTCTCCCTAGTCAGCTGATTGCGTTGTTCAGTAAGCGCCGTGATCTGATTATGCTGCTCGGTACACCGCTGCTCCAGCTCTGTGTGAATCTGTTCGGCCTTTAGGGCCGCCCGCTGAATGAGTAGGTACAGCTGCGCTGTACTCCATGGTTTTGCATTGGTCGTGCTGGGTGTGCCCTGCTCCAGCACCCGCTCCTGCGAAGGTTGGCCACTGGCCACTGATCGGTTTGAGGTCTCTGGAGGATGGATCGGCGTCTGCTACTGCATCGAGGTGGCCATATCGGATTCCGGCCGGTCTTGCTGCGTGGTCTGGTCTGGGGGAGGGTCAGCCGAATCAGCCCCACCAGTTGTTAGCCTGGTAGATATAGTAGAGGGAGGATCTTGGGGTGTGGCCACGGGGTCAACCGGCGGTACCACGGCTGCAGTACTGGAGGTGACTTCCACCCCGTGGTCACCTCCGAATAGTTCTCGGATGAGAGGATCTGAGACAGTGGCCGATGAGTTGGATGGATTGGAGGAGGTGGCAGGTGGACGGCTGGTGGAGGGAGCGGTGGATGGGGTGAAAGGGGTATGGGGGAGACGAATGTTGAGGAACTCTGACGGATCGATCAGAGGTTCCTCCGGAATCAACGCTCCTGGGAGTGGAGTGGCTGGTGGATCATCGTCGGTAAGATCCACCACGGGATCGGTGACAGCAATGCGGGCCCTCTTGGATGGAGGGGGGTCTGATGAATCGGGTTCTGGGCTCGTTTCGCCCATCGGTGTGATGATAGGGGTGGCAGAGGTGAACAGGTTGGTGGGGATGGGAGAAATGAGAGGGGCAGTATTGGAGGGAGCACGAGACCGACCGATCTGAAATTCAGCAAAGGAGGGAAATAAAGGAGCACCACTTGAAGCAACTTGGGTTACCACGTTAAGTCGTCGTACCTGGGCATTGAGGTGTTGTATGATGGGGACCAGCGATTTGGGCAGGTCCTATGCGGTCTCAGTTGCATCCTGTGGAGGTTCCGCCGCAACCTGTGAGGACCCCGCTGTGCTGGTCGCAGCAGGCCACTGTGCCAGCATCATCTGCTCAAAGTTATAGCAGGTGATCCCGTCGCGAACGTGCTTGACGACCCCCGGCCACGCAGAGACCTCACGGTGAAAGGTGTCATCATTCAACTGGAATCTGAGGGGTGCCATGTGGAAGGTGGTGTCTAACATGCAAGTTGGCCAGAGGAAGGTGTGCTTGTGGCTCACCCCAAACCACACCTGCTCACTATACTCATCCAACAGGTGCCTGGGCACCCATTGCTGGTTGGTCACCACATCTGTCATCATCCCGTACCACGCCCGAAACGCTTCTGCGTTCACCTGTCTGGTGCTGGGGTCCAAGGACACCTGCCAGGGGGTGTATTTCATTGCGAGAGGCTGGCTCGCGGTAGTCTCCGCCGGCATCCGGACGGGAGGAAGGTGCCATTTCCACATGGCGAAAGCTAAAATCAAGTAACCGTAAATGAAACTGGTGGTTCGCTTGTAGTTCTCTTCGCAGGCCGCGAAGAGTTCTTTCAACACAAAAGAGCACCAATTCAGCCTGACGCCCTGGATACAGTGCTCCGCAATGGAGATTGTATCCAAGGTGCACTCTCCCTTCGTGTAGTGCCGCATCGTCTTGCTAGCGATAAGGTAGCAAGCGAACCGAATTTCTGGCTTATTGATCAAATCAATTTTGGCACCTTTTCCCCCCCGGCGAGTGCCATACTTGGTGTACAGGTCTGAGTCACCCGACTTCCGGGCGCGCTTGGAGGATGTCTGGCCGGCAGCGGAGACATCTGCACCATTTTGAGACAGCCCTGTAAGCCGATGAATGTCTTCGGCATGAATTGGAATTTCCTCATTGAGCCACAGGGACCCGTTCTGTATCCGACTGAGGAGGAACCGGGTGCATTGCAGGGCCGGTCCCGTAGTTCCGAAAACTGGAAGAGTCCTCAAATGCATCAAGGACGACTGTTGTATGCCCCTGAATTCTGGTCGCATCCGACTGTTGGAGCTGCGGCCTGGCGTATAATGATGCTCCATGTAGGTCTGCCAATGGAGGTGGGGGAATTCAGCTGGGTCGGACAGGTTGGCGTCCATACATGCTGCATTGTCATACTTGCCAACTAGCGACTCTACGCGGTGAATTCGGCTGTCCAACACTGGTTCGGGGACGGATAGGAGAGCCCTCGGCATCTTGGCGCGGCGATGGTAAACTTGGAGGATTCTTCTGGAGTTTCCTTCTGGGTGCGGTGCGCTTTGAGGCTGCAACTGCTCTGGAGTCGCTGCAACTTCCAAATTGAACTGGTCCGTCATTCTCGTGCTGATAGCCTTCATGCAAGTTATGTCATCTACTGGCACGCGCGGAGTTGATGAGACTCCATAACGACAATTAATTCTTGCTATCTTTCTTGCCTGCGATAATCGTGCGATCAATCGCATGCCTGTGTGTAATCTGACAGTTGCTGACGGCGTCATGGGGAGATGGGCGGGTGCGACAGCTGAGGGAACTGCGGGTGGATGGCAAATGATTACGGTACGATTACTGTCTACTTATGGTAATTTATGACGCAGATCTGAGCGATCCTACGGACTGACAAAAGGACTGATGGAAATGACCTGGACTGACACTGGCACGGGGATGGATCTTACGCGAACGACACGCTGGACTGACGCTGTGACACGCTGGACTGGTCTGCCCCGACCACAGTTGGTTGCGGTGAGGTACCCGCAACTGACCAGTTATTTGATAGACTGCCTATGAACGGAAAAGACTCCCTACGCTCATCCCGGTTGCGGGAGAGTTATTCGACTAAGCTACTCTACGGGTTCTCTTGGTTGCGAGAGTTATTGATGAAAAGTGAAAGGTACCTACTCCTGGTAGGGTTTCAGGCGTGCGCCATTCACCCACCCAGGAAGAACTGTACCGTCTAGCTGTGCCAACCGAACGGCTCCGGAGTCGCGGATCTCGATGACAAAGTAGGGTCCCAACCAGTGCATCTGGAGCTTGCCTGGAAACTTCTGGAACCGGCTGTCATATAAGAGAACTTTGCCGCCAACTTGGAAGGCTTTGGTTTTGATGTGGCGGTCGTGCCACGCTTTCTGTCTGGCCTTCTGAACCTTCTGGTGGAATTCCGCTAGGAATCGGGCCTCATCCAGCTCCTGTAGCTCCTGGAGGCGTTCTCGAAGTGACTCCTCATCCGAGAATTGAAGGGACGTTGCGATCAAAAGACTGGGTACAGTGAACGCGGCGGGAATCACAGCTTCCCGGCCATACACCAACTGGAATGGCGTCTGGTTGGTCAAACGTTTCACTGTGGTCCGGTAGGCCCATAATGCCGCTGGGAGGTGCTCGTCCCAATCGTCGCGCTGAGCATTGCAAATTTTAGTCAAGCCCTTTTCGAGAATCTTGTTGAATGCTTCCACAGTACCATTGGCCTATGGGTGGTATGGGCTGCTTTTATGATGCTGAATCATAAATGTGTCTAGTAGTGACTTGACCGTGGCATTAATGAAATGCGTACCCTGATCGCTGGTCAAGCTCCGTGGGCAGCCAAAGCGGCTGATGATGTGTTCAAAGATGAACCGGGCAGCGGTCTCTGCCGAGTAGTCGCGTACCGCTGCTGCCTCAGCCCACCGTGTGAGGTAATCCGTGGCGGTAATGATGTACCGGGCCTTGGAGTGTCTGGCGACCGGGGCGATGGGACCTACGAAATCAACAGCCCACTTTTCAAACGGCCGCAACACATGCACTGGATGTAGCGGGAGCTCGTCCCGGTGCGAAGGCCTTCCCGTCCGCTAGCAAACATCACAACGCTTCACATAGGCCTTACAGTCAGTATGTACCGTCGGCCACCACAGGCCAGCTTGGAGTACCTTCCTTGCGGTGGGTTTTGCATCCACATGCCCTCCCGCAACACCACTGTGACATTCCCACATCACTGCTTCCCGTTCATGGTCGAGAACACACCTGCACAACACCTCATCAAGGCCCAGTTTGTACAGCTGCCCCGCGATCAATTGGTAGTAAGCGTACCGTAATCATTTGCCATCATAAATTACCATGGCAAACTAGAGGGTACCTGGAGGAAGAGCAAGTGCCCCGTTTTCGCTCTTCCTCCAGGTACCAAGCCTGGGGAATTGTACCCAGGGAGTGGATAAACCTGTGGACTCACAGCTCCTCAGGGTATCGGGTGCTACGCCACTGTTCCTCGCAGGCCCGCAAATGGTGTCGCAGGTCGGAAGTTCCATGATACTTAAGCGTACTGCAGGGTCCTTCGTCCTCTTTAAAGCGTGCCCGCAGAGCATCCGCCACGCACTCCCATCGCAACAGAGTGTTGCGGTGATTTTTCCACCACCGTGCCGACGTTGACTGCAAGGCCACGTCCAAAAGTGGCATCCGGCTTTCAGCTGGGACCATGTCTTCCACCTTGGTAATAAAAGTATTGACTGCTTGCATGTTCGACAATGTGGGATATCTGCAGATTTCAGTCCCTACCCATCGGACTTGGGCGATGGAGGCACATCTCCTTGTGGTGGTCTCATACCCCTTGCTGCCAGTCTTCCCAAGCGAGTTCGGATCCGAGCTCCGAGCTCTGCACACTCCGCCAACTGACAGAGCCAGTCGCGGTCGGGTTAATATAATCGTCCCGCTTTCCTGCAGTCATCTGATAGAGATGGTCCATCATTTGAGCATCCTCCCGATTGTCCACCGTTTCTGTATATCGCGGGCCCTGATACGGGTCGAGAGGCTGGGTGACCCGTACCTCCCCATCCTCAAAGATCATCAGCTCCTTCTTAAGGTCGATGATGGCGTAATTCTCAAAAGCCCAATCAATGCCGAGTAAGGCAGGATAGGGATCCTTGTCACCCATGATATCAATAACCTCAAAATCGGTGTATGTCTTCACCCCCGCAACGTCGACCTCGACACCCTCGAGCCGGCCGATTGGCAAAATGAAATACTGGTTCGCCATCCTGAGTTGGATTGGTGAGTAGGCTAGCCGTGGCCTTCCAAGAGCCTCCCATGTCTTTCGTGGCAGAATGTTGACATCGGACCCCAAGTCCAACATGGTGTCGTTGATTTGGAACCCTGCGACCTGCGTGTTAAGCCGGAATTCTTTGCCTGTTCGTTGCTTGTTCCGCTTGACATGTTGCACGTATTGAGGGCCAGCGTCCGCCGGATCTCTAAGTTTTGTGCTCCCCTGCAGTGCTCCGTCCAAAGCATGCTTGAGCTGCTGCCACAGCACAGCGTTATCAACAATCCTGAGGAATAGCCGGAGCCAATCCTTGACCACAGCACCTGCGACATTCTGTGCACCAGATTCCGGCAGCATGGGCTCCTCCAAACCTCCCTCATTCCGCAACTGGGCGAACGCCTCAACTGCCTCCTGGAAATACTTCTTCTGGGCTTCCAGCCTGATCAACTTCTTCGGGGATGCCAGCCGAACCACTCGTGCTGGCTCCTTCCCGTGGGCATCCTCTCTAGTCTTCTTTCCACCCCTCGTCACTATCGCGACGTTCTGCATGTCGGGGGTTGTGGCCCCTCGCAGCTCTGAGTTTATCAAATTTTCTCCCCTCTGCCTCGCCCGTTCTTCCCACTTCTTGATGAGCTCCAGACAGTCTTCTGTAGCGTGGGCGTTGACCCGGCACTGGGAACACCAGGGTCGTCGCGGAAGGGGACATTCTCGAGCCACATGACCCTCCTGGTCACAGTTGTAACATTTTACCGGACCGCGTCCGCCTGTGCGGCCTCCCCGCATGCCTCCGCCACCTCTTCCCCTTGGAGCCTCGTTCACCTTGTACGAGGGACGATCTAGTCGATCCGCAATCCGCAAGTGCGTAAAGCGCCCTGCACTGCTCAGTGTTGTGAGTCGTGGACACACGAAATTCGCAGTATACATTATTCGGGACCGTGGAGTACTTCTGTAATATCGGGCACATCCGAGGAGGATGCCCTAGCGTCCGGCAAATCTCGCAGTACTCGGTGGTGGAGGAACCCAGTTGCGGTGGGAACCCTGCGTAAGTCTGTTGCGGCTGGTAGACTCCCTGCGGGTTCATCGCCGCGCCCCCCTGGATTGCTGCGACCGAGGGTCCTGCTCCTGCGCCGCGCAACCGAGGACACTCGGTTGCTACGTGGCCCTCGACCAGGCAATGAGTACACCAAACATTCGGTCGAGCTGGTCTCACTGGCTGAAGCTCCTTGAGCTTTTCAGTCAAGCTGGCAATCTGGTGTTGCAACCCTATCAAAGAAGGATCTTGCGGGGCCGGCCCCCCCGATATTCCTGGGGGTAGCCCGCCATGGCTTCAATCTTCATGGCCTGCTCCAAAGCGTCCTGCAGGTTATCAATCTTCTGCTGAGTGAGGGGGGTTCGTGTCAAGGGGAGCAGAGCCTTGATGAACTAGTCCCTCTGGTGGTTTGGATCGATCGGGTAGCTAAGTTTCCCGATCGCGTCCTTGAATCGCCGCATCAACTCCCACGCGGTCTCACCTTCCTTCTGCTTAATTTCCCACAGCTCTAACAGGCCCTGCTGGTCTGTCTGGGGACGCTTGAATTCGTGGACAAAATCCCGCTTTACGTCCACAATTACGGGGTTAGGATGAGCCTCAGACCACTTGATAAACCATCGCAGAGCCCTCTCTCTGAGCGTGGTTTGGAATTCTATTAACTTCCCAGCATCTGGCGTCTGGCGAGCCCTCCAGATGGCTTCGCACAGGTACCAGTGCTGCTCTACATCATCATTGCCCCGGCCAGAAAACTCTGGATACCGGGTGAAAGATCCAGCCATGTGTACTTGCGGAGAATTGACCAGGATAAAGCCTCCAGGTCCTGGTTGCGTAACGGTCCCACTAGGAAAAATACCACTACTAGTAACGCTGTTGTTACCGGACGTTACTGACACTGATGAACTATTGTATGACCGACTCAATGCTTGTAACTGAATAAAAATATTACTTAAAGGTTGATACAGTACCAGGGGAAGGTCGGGATCCTAGCCATGCAGAAGGTGAGAAGTAGGGCTGCCTGGAGGGGTGGGTGCCGTCTGATCTTGAAACATCCGCTGCATCACGCCGTGCCATTCATCATCGGAACTCTCTTCGGGCTGCATCTTTCCATTATCTTCGCTAGTCACAATCTCTCTTTCACGCGTCGCTGGGCTCCCATGCACCCACTGCACTTCCATTGCTGTCCCATTTTCTTCCCGGGTATCCAAACCCATAATTCCCGTCCTCTGAGGCGCCTCCTTCTGATTTTTCCTTTCGATCTCTCTTCTCTTCAAATCTCTCATTACCCTTCTTCGCCACCTATCGGCGATCTGTGCCCGCCGATGCGCACGTCGCTCCTGCAACTTGCATGCGGCCTCAACATCCATTCCCCACCCCCACTTTCACATTCTACACAGCATCGGTTCCCTCAACCCTTCCCCCAACACGGGAGGTTTACGCTTCCATACTCGTTTTGTGGAATTCAATCAACCCTTCGTCCACCATCAGAGCCTTGACCCACATCGGAATCTCTTTCAACAGCTTCCCTCTTAGCCCTGAGTGGAAAACAGCCTCGGCTTTCGAGAAGGATTGATAGCACTCAACAACAAACTCCACAGTGTATCCTTCCAACGTGGTCCTTACCCAGAAATCCACTGCGCAAGTTAGTTCAGTGTCTACCCGATGCAGTGCCACCAGATCTACGTGTGCCCACCTGCGGTTTATCTTCCGCAAGCCTTCTTGGGGCACCGTCGCTCGCAACCTCCGCAACCAATTGTAAAGGTCCGTAGGGAACCTTCCCCAAAAAATTTCGTACGTATCATTGGCTGAGTCAGAGAAAAGAACAAGCTCCTTGATCGCCGCCTCCTTTTTCTTGGTCAGCTCTGCTTGCTGAGCAATGAACTGGTCAAGATGATCATCCCACCATCGCCGTATCGCTCCTTCAAAAATCCTCAATACCATGATCTAGATCCCCTCAGAACATGCAGGTCCCGGCAACGGAACCATTTGTTGGCGAGAAGTCAGGTCTCGCGGACAAGACCCAGGTTCAAGAGTTGTGGCCAACAAAGGGGTCCGGTGTAGTCTAGGAACACGCCGGCATTTTCACCCTACTCTGGGGAGCAGTGCGTCTCACCCGAGGCGTGCCGCAACCACACGCAGAAGGGGATGAGATCAATGGCAAGGAACAAACCCGCAACTAATGAAGGACAGTGCATCCATTACATATACAGAGTTATATACGCAAGATCACTTAATAAGCATTCAGACATTTGCAAATAAAATTTTAAACCAGCATAAACACATTACAAGCACATAGACATCCTATTGAGACAACAACCTTCCATTATATTAATCTCTTGGCAGAACACATGATTACATGGCATTCTCACTGATAGCTTACAAATCTGATATAGATGGATTTCGGAACAGAAAGGTAGAATAGAGAAGATAGAGAGCCATAGGAAGGACATGCATGATTCCTCTGCAGCTGCTCTGTGCGTCTTTCCCTATCTCGAGCCTCGCAACCTTTTCAGCATCCTCCTTGTTTCAGCCGGGTGACTGTTATTTATTCACCCGCTCGTGCGACTATCAGTTCCTCTGTGGCTCTACTTCGGCTTCTCCCGGCTTCTCTCCTGTTATCTACGTGTTCTACTTTCTGTCTTCTGCTGTGTGTTTCCCTCATCTGCACTTGTCCCTGTTCTATCTCCAGCTATCGCATGCTTCCGCGCCACCTTGATAGCTCTGCGACTCCTGGTAGTTGCGGCGCGGTCGTGGTTGCCATGTGTATTCATACCGCAACTCAAAAAGGGTTAAAATTCAAAATGTCTTAGCCAAGATTTCAAAACTAAACAAAAACAAGGGCCCCAACAATTGGCAAGGTCTTGAGGCATACAAGTGTGACATTATTCTTCATAAACATGACTCTTCAATACATTTATAACTGGAAGACAAATCCCTAATAGACATAAAGAAGAAGTCTATTGACCTATAATAAAAACCTTGCTCATGAAACCCATGAGGCAAGCGTACCAAAAATATATATTATTATCTTTGTCTTCTTCTTTACATAAATACATAATTACATAGTCAATATGAAGACCGATCCTAGTTACACTTTTCAACACTCCTTCTTAACTAGGGAGGTATTCATACAGGTACATGGTCACTTTCAAACTGAAGAATCTCATAAGAAGAATCAGATTGGTAATCACATCTATATAACATCATATCAACCAGCATTGTCCTAGTGCAAGGCCTTGACTAACAACCCCATCTCTCAACGAGACAATGGGCTACAATGCTGGCGAGACATACTCATTGTCTCTCCAAAGTACATACTCCACCCAGGTGTTCCCAGAGTATAACCTTCTTGGACTATTCTTCTCTTGGGTAGCCAGCCCTTAAAGAATATCGGTCCCCGACTACTCTTATCCTAAATGCCCTATCACATTCTCAAAGAGTATTGAATGCCAGATGATTACCCAATCCTCCATTCTGTCTTCCAGGTGAAGACCAGAATGATGTGTCTATCCATTCTCTCCACATGGCCTTCACTAAGACTTACCGCTGTTAGTACTGGTCTAGTGCATGACACATGAATGAAAGAATCATATATGTCACTCCCTCTTAACTTAGGAAGGACATACTTCAAGTTTCTTCCAAGCAAGAAACTTACCACCAGGCTCCCTCTCAACCAAGGATCTGCATTAGCAATGGTGAGACACCCAACTGCTCATGAAGAATTCCTCCCCTCGATGTCATGTATTTCGATATTGAGGAATCTTCAACTTTTGGCTTCATAGGGCACATATCATCCATCACTTTCATCCACGAGTCATGTCATCTACCAAAAAGTGATTCATGAGTCTTTCACATTTGGTCCACCTTTATGCCATGCTGCTTTCCTTTGAACCATCTCCCGAGGATCTTACATCCTTCCACATGGTTGGCAACCCTGCATAAACTTATCCAGCTAAACATATACATAAGAACTTTTAAATCAAAAGTTACCTCAGTGATGATCTTTCACCATGACATCTTCCTGTAGGCATTGACATCCTCTATTCAGATTGACACATCTCCTAAAGATATGTCTTGTCAAGGGTCTTCTTCTTTACCAGACTTCTATTACATATCCTCCCAGGAGATCTCCTAGTCACATCTTCTTGGCTTTCGGATGATAATCACCTCTTGACATGATTGTAGTTCATGATCTCTTCCTTTCTTTCTCGACACATCTTCATTCCCAGGAACTTCCAATTTTCAGTTCCTTGTTTGTATACAACCACCTCATATTCCATATGAGGACATATCATGTTGATTTCATCTGATAATGACGACTTGTGTAATGAAAGAGATCCTCCTCTCTCTAATCATACTTCTAATGATAGAAGTCCATTACCTGCAACCATATGACATGACTTCACATCATCCAGTGTCAGGGTATAAATATATATACCTCATACCTTTTCCCTTTGAGTCATCCTGTAGCAATTTTGCTAGCATGAAGAACTTCATTCCATTGACCTGCTTTATTAATATGTCATCATATCCTAATCCCAAAATTCTGTAGCATGGAATTCTTGATGAAACCTTTCTGCTTTCTTTCTAACCAGTGAATCCATAGAGAACTCCATTAGAAAATGTCTGCCCCTTTTTCCATATTGATTATTGAATGATGACCCTTGATCTTGATCACTGCCTTCCATCAATGTTGTTTATCAGTCAGGTCTCTAGGAGCTCCTTCTTCAAGTGCTTCTTCTATGCTTCTATCATGATGCCTTTTAATATACATTGCTTCCTATCATACTATTTTACAATCAACATAAATCACTTGAAGAGAAAAATGATCTCAGTCATAATAGAGATCTTTCGCTTCTTCTTTCTTAGATTTCTTTGTATCAGATTCTTCCCTTATATCTGTGACATGGGCTTCTTCCTTTTTCCCCTTTCCCTTTCCAGATTTAGGACAATCCCTTTTATAATGCCCAAGTTCATTACATCCAAAGCATCGTACTTTGTCCATATTTCTTCTTTTACTCTGAGGACCAAATTTTCCGAATCTTCCTTTCTTCCTAGACATGGTTGCAAAGGCTTGATTCCCTTCACTTGATCCTGTATCATCTTTGGCTTTCAATCTTGTTTCCTCTATTTTACATAGAGACCATAGATCGTGGAATGGTATTGCTTCTTTCTTCCTGTATAATCTTGAAGTGAAGTTTCCCCATTCTTCCGGTAGAGCATTCAGCACCACTGTAGTCATTTCATTATTAGACATTACTTCTCCCAATTCCTGTAGTTGGTCTCTTATTTAAGAAATCCTCATAAAGTATGAAGTGATTCCTTTCTCTCTTGACAATTTCATTTTGTATAGTTCTTGTCTTAGAGAGATTGATTCTCCTGCAGTACCCATAGAGAATAGCTCTACCAGTTTCTCATATATTTCTTTTGCAGTTTTCAATTTTGATACATAGGGTATGAGTGAGTCCTTAATGGATTCTATGAGAATCCTCTGGGCTCTGATTTCTCCTTTCATGTGTTTGGCATGAGCTGTAGCATCTTCTTTTGAGGGTTGAATTGTAGATCCTTCGATGTAGCCCATAGCTTCGTCTTCAATTAGATTCAAATATGTCCTCTTCTTCAATGCACTAAAGTTTGATGACCCAACCAATTTGTTGCTTTCTTTGCAATAAGTCATTTTGACAGATTTAGATAATATCATAGATACTTATTTGAGTAGGATGACTTCCTCCTCCTAGTAGCTTCTTTGATGACGATGAAGATAGGAACTCCTTCTTAGATTGAGTTGTCCAATGAAGGGATTCTGGAATCCTTGATGATAAAGGATGTTTTCCCAAAAGACGATGGCTCTTCCAACAATGTCTTGAATATAAATCTTTGATGACAAATATTATCTTTTTGATTAGTGGATCTTTTGAAGAATCTTCCTTGTAAACTAATCTGACCTTTTAACCCAAACTTTGATCTTTGCTTCCTTGAGTGTCTCCTTGTCAAGTTTCCGTTGTCTTCAACACCTTAGCTCTGATACCATGTTGAGAATTTCTAGGGTCGGTGATTAATTCAAATTCTCTCCTTGATAATTACTTGTGGGCTTACTTGATTTACTTATGTCTTCACTTTTAGCTTATTTAGCCTTTCATCAAGTCAATTACCAAAATACAAGAGACACAAATTTAGGCTCTTCGAGCCAGCACAAAACCTCTCCCTCTTGGAGAGGAAAACTTATAGACTTTCAAATGACAAGTACCATGACCATGACACATACCCTTGACCTTTGTATGCATCCAAGTCCTTGTCACTGATTGATACTCATCTTCTGCACTGAATTGCACTGACTTGCACCTTTCTGCACCAGAACTAGAGAACTCGGTCTCTACTCGAATTCTTCTTCCTTTGTGTCTTTACTTAACTTTGCTGATTATTCACTTATCTCACCTTAACACAACCCTTACTTTAGCATAGTCCTTTAATACAGTCATGCACTTTGTTGCACCTTAACTCAGTGATATATCTCACACTTCAGTACATCTTCACATAGTCTTCTTCAGCAGGTAAACACAGACTTGTAACGCACCTGAACACAATCTTCTTCAGCACTCTAATCCGCACCTTGACACAACACCATGACACGATTGAACGCTGTCGTAACTTCACATTTATCTCAGACTTCACCACTCTGTGTTGTCACAGAGACATCCACACTTAATAATAGATCTGTTCTCTTTTAATTACATATCATTCCTTCCTCGCTTCTTTGTCCTTTGAACGCAGCCCTAATTCGCAGTTCAACGCAGTCATATATTCCTGCACCCTTATCCGCAAATCTCAGACTTCTCTGATTGTATTTCTTGTCCCTTCTGCACAACACATGTAGGGGTATATATAGTTGTTTCTGCAAGTTAATAAGCTGATTTATCATATGTTAAGAAGCCGACTTTATCACTCTGTTGAAGGCCAACTTGAAGATTGTCTGGAAGAATAATCCAACGCTGATCTTTGAACCATATTCTGAGCCATGATTTCAAGCTTGATTGGCAAGGTCTTGAGGCATACAAGTGTGACATTATTCTTCATAAACATGACTCTTAAATACATTTATAACTGGAAGACAAAACCCTAATAGACATCAAGAAGAAGTCTATTGACCTATAGTAAAAAAACCTTGCTCATGAAACCCATGAGGCAAGCAAACCTAAAGTATATATTATTATCTTTGTCTTCTTCTTTATATAAATACATAATTACATAGTCAATATGAAGAGCGATCCTAGTTACACTTTTCAACAGTGGGGTCCTCTTAACCCATTTCCCCTAAGTTAAGCACTCCAAAATATCAAAATTGCCATGACTTAACCAAAATTGCAAAATGTTGAGATTTTGGGGTAGCATCGGGTGTGCTCTAGCTCTGAAACTTTGTGGAGGGTCCAAGACACACGAGATCTCCAAGACCCATAAAGCGTTTGGAGAAATTTCATTTGGTGTAATATTTATTCAAATAATTAAATTTTTCAATGGGGACCTTAAGTCTAGCTTAGGGAAATTAAAAAATTAAAGTGAATTAAACTACACATGTGATGAAATGTTCTAAGTGACGTGGATCAAGCTTCTCTTTTAATCTCATCCGTTGATAAGAGATTAGATGACGGTTGTTGGTTTGCCAACGAGAAAAGTATAAAGGAAGGGCTTGGGGTAAGTTGGAGGACACACACATTGCAGAGCACTGAAGCTAAGTCGAATTCCTGGGACATGGTTTGTTGAGGAATTTGAAGTGAGTTTGCAGTACAGTGAGGGGTAGAGATTGGCAAGGGATGATCTGATTCGAAGCCGAGAATATAATAGTAGAGAGGCAACTTGTACCGGGCAGTGCAGAGGCCAGCCATAGGGACGCAGTTCAGTCAGTACCACGCAGAACACTGCGTAGAGGCTGCATAAGCCCAGTCAGGTTGATGCAGACCCTGCCAACGCAACACCATCTAGGGTGATGCAGGCCCAGCCAGGGCAGCGCAACACCAATCAGAGTGACGCAGTGGGTACGCTGGCCAGTAGGGCCTGACACAGAAGTTGCAGAGGCAGTGCTGAGGGTTCCAATGGGCCAGAAAGAGCTCGAATTCGTAATTCCTCGGAGAGGGTTGGATCAACCATTTCTTTTGTGTCCAAGTGAAAGGTACAACTGCCGTGTAATTTCTTTGTAGGGCAGACCGTTTCTGGTGCCCATATAACTATATTAAGGTTCTGCATAATAATAGAACCCTCTAGAGTTGCTGCATTGGTTTTCCCGCATTGGATTTTTCCGGGGACATTTGTCCGAAAAATCTGTGTAATTTTGTCGCATGTGCGGGCTGTTCAGTAAATGATCTGTATATGTGTAAGTCGCAGTTTGTATTTACTTTAATATTTTGAATACTTAAGATTAATAACTTGTTGATTATAGTTTGTAGATTTTTGTGGTGTGAGTTTTGCGAAGGAGGATTCATAATCTCCATAGTATTCATTTTAACGTCAAAATGAATACTGTGGAGATTCCGAATCCTCCTTCGCAAAAATTGTTAATTAATCAAACAAGTAGGCGAAGTAGATCAAGGCATTGCAGTAGGGTTTCTATTTTGAAACTTTTACATGGTATCAGAGCATTGCAGATCAAGCTGATCCACCAGCAAAAGCGGCTGAAGATATTTGTTGCAGGAAGGGCAACTGAAGCAGCAGAGATCTAGAGGAAGGCAACGCAGCACTAGGAGTGACGCAGGGGCAGCCTGCGTTGCGCAGTCGCTGCGCTGAGCCAATCTACTCACGTAGAGGCTAACGCAGCACCAGGAGGGTGATGCAATCCGTGTGGAGAATTGCTGTGCAGTGTGCCAAAGTCTGGAAGAGCAGCTTCAAATCTTCAGTAGTTGCTGGTGTGGCACAGGGTCTGTCGGTGTAGAACAGTGCCTAGCATAGGTGACAAAAGCGAGAGGGGAATAGTCGCTCAACAGATTCTCTAGCCAAGGAATCTGAGTGTGATCATAGAGGACTATTTCGTCAGAATTGGTGAAGGATTTCCGAGAGGGAAATCATTGGTTAGAGGGAACACATTTTCTAGAGGGTTCTTTTGCCAATAAGCCCAGATCCAGTTCCTTGCTGAGTGTAGCAACGATGAAGGGGAGAAGAGTTTGTGGTTCGACAGTTGAGCAGAGATGGTTTCTCATGGGCTGAGAGATCATGATAGGTTGGACGACATGTCCAACTTTGTTATCTGGACGACAGTAGTATAGTGGAAGCAGCGCAGTGGATGGAGGGAAACAGGCCAAGCATCAATAGCCCGGAGACCGATGCCGAGATCAGGTGATGCTTCAGTGTGGAAGTATGGCTAGAGCACACTCATCGCTAAGAGGGAGTGTTGAGATTTTGGCGTAGCATCATGTGTGCTCTAGCTCCGAAACTTTGTGGAGGGGCTAAGACACACGTGATCTCCAAGACCAGAAAGCGTTTGGAGAAATTTCTTCCGGTGTAATAGTTATTCAAATAATTAAATTTTTTAATGGGGATCCTAAGTCTAAATTAGGGAAATTAAAAAATTACAGTGAATTAAATTACACATGTGATGAAATGTTCTAAGTGACGTGGATCAAGTTTTTCTTTTAATCTCAGTCGTTGATAAGAGATTAGATCTCGACCGCTGGTTTGCCAACGAGAAAAGTATAAAGGAAGGGCTCGAGGTCAGTTGGAGGACACACACACATTGCAGAGCGTAAAAGCTATAAGTCGAATTCCTGGGGCGGGGTTTGCTGAGGAATTCAAAGTGAGTTTGCAGTGCAATGAGGGGCAGAGATCGACAAGGGATGATCTGATCTGAGGCCGAGAATACAGTAGCAGAGAGGCAAGTTGTACCAGGTAGCGCAGAGGCCAGCCAGAGGGACGCAGTTCAACCAGCACCACGTAGAAGACTGCGCAGAGGTTGCGTAAGCCCAGTCAGGGTGACGCAGACCCAACCAGCGCAACACAACACTAGCTAGGGTGATGCAAGCCCAGCCAGGGCAACACAACACTAGTTAGGGTGACGCAGTGGGTATGCTGACTAGTAGGGGCCAATGTTGCAGGAAACGTCCCCCTCCTCCGGACTCCAACCCCTGAAACGCGGTTTGTATGGAACTGTACGAGATCTGCGCCCCGAAACGTGTTATGGAAAAAAATTTGCACTTCCTGGTTTTTCTAAACCGTACGAATGGATCTGCATTTCCGTACAAGGGATCGGAAGCGTCGCGCCTACTGTACGGATCCGTACGGATTGCTAGCGGTTTCATATAGTGCCGTATGAATCCGACTAGTGCAGCAAAAAAAACGACTTTTTTTTATTTGTTTTTTAAATTTTTAACTTTAGTTGGGTTAGAGGGTGGGTTAGTGTTGAGTTAGGGATAACATGAAAAAGATATAAGCTCTCTTTCACCTCCTTAGATGTTTCTTAGATGCTTCCTCATGGTAATGTTAAACTCCTTTATTTTTCATTTTCATCCTTTTACTTAAATTTTTAACATTACCATGAAATGACTCGGGATGTTTGAGAGTGGTTCCAGCCTGATTGGACTTCATATGTAGAAAATAGAATTTCATATCCTATTCAAAATTCAGCAGACTTAACAGTTTTCAGGAATTCAAGATCAATGGTATGGTGGCATTTCATTAGATTATATCATGTATGAGGGTATGTGATTAACATTTAATCAAGAGCACCAAGCCCTATATGTACCCTAGTGTTGGTGGTATTAATTGTTGAACTCCTTTGTCATGTCGTTAGGAAAAAATTACATTTCAATCAACTCAAAATCATCGATCAAGCATGTTAAGTTCTTTCTACCATATTTTAAGGCTTGCATTAGGTAGTTTGATCAAAATTGGGCAATCTTGACTAATTTCCCTAGATAATCGAGGTAGAGGCAAAGGCTAGACAAGAGGAGAAGAATCTAGATTATAGATGGTTGATGCTCAAGTAATTAATCATTAATGTACAATGGATGTCATACCTATCTTGATTTATGTACAAATATGCAAGCTTCCATATCTTCTACAATTAATTTGGTATTCTGGATGTTTTTTAATATAAATGCAATATATATATATATATATATATATATAGTAGACGCTTCGGAGATGCTTCGCTTCCTAGATTTTTTGGAAATGATGCTTCCGCATCTCCGCTTCGTGCAACGTTGGTAGGGGCTGACGCTGAAGCTGAAGAGGCAGTGCTGAGGGTTCTAGTGGGCCAGAAAGGGCTCGAAGTTGTAATTCCCTGGAGAGGGTTGGATCAACCATATTTTCTGTCTCCGAGTGAAAGGTACAACTGTCGTGTAATTTCTCTGTAGGGCAAACCGTTTCTGGTGCCCATATAACTTTATTCAGATTCTACATAATAATAAAACCCTCTAGAGCTGCTGCACCAGTTTTCCCGCATTGGGTTTTTTCGGGGACATTTGTCGGAAAAATCTGTGTAATTTTGTCACATGTGCAAGCTGTTTAGTAAATGATCTGTATATGTGTAGGTTTCAGTTTGGATTTACTTTAATGTTTTCTGAATACTTCAAATTAATAACTTGTTAATTAATCAAACAAGTAGGCGAAGTAGATCAAGACACTGCAGCGGGGTTTCTGTTTTGAAACTTTTACACAAAACTGATGTAGCTGCTGGTTGAAATTAATTAGAGGGGACATCACAACAATTGTTCCCCTTTCTAGTCTAAATGATTACCGAATCTCCGAATTTCGCTGGGAATGATCCTCTCCCAAGTATGTCTCCAACCATTGATTTAATGGTGACAAAAATATGATGTCTCTTTGCTGTAGAAGTCCCTTATAAGGGTTTGTCCAAATGAATAGATGAAGCAAGTACCTTTTCCATCCAAGGAAAAGTGAGGACTAGCCTTGACCCTCTATTTTGAAGTGGCTTGCTTCCCCTTAAATGGTTCAACCCAGTGATTCTGCAATAATTATTTAACTTTCAAATATTTTATGAAACACAAAATATATAGCAATTAACCAAGAAGAGAATGCATTGAAAAATCGATCCACAATATTTTCTTGCACGGTGAAAAAATAGCTTAAACAAAATCTTGACATTATTTTCCCACTGTTCAATCACACCGAATGGGAGGAGCACTTAATCTTATAGAGAAAACTTTGTAAGGGCTAGTTACTCTTCAATCCCAAAGATAATAGTTTGTTTTACTTGACATCCACAATATATTTGGAGACTAAGTCACTTTTACAATAAAATATAACTTTTAAAGTCATATTGTCTACAGATGAGGGGAGTTGATGTAATGAACAAAGTTCGTATACGCAGCGGAGTAAGCTTCAAAATACTCCGATGACAAAGACACCCATTGTAGGACAGTAATTGTATATTGAATAGTGTATAAAAGAATTGATGTGATGATTACAATGAGGGTGGGGGCTTGCTTATACACCATAGGCAGATACCTCTTCACAAATGGTCATGTCCTTAGGGAGATACCTTTTCATTAACTAGTTACTAACTAATTAGTCATTATTTATTATTATTATTGTTTACATTTTATATATTATTTAATCATATTTTATTCATAACATTGCCTTCCTCTTCGAAAAGCTTTGTCCTCAAAACTTACTAATGAAAGGGCTTGATCTCTTTTTCTATTTCGAATATCTTCTTGTCTTTGAACTTTCATCTTCGTTGATACAAGGCAATATGATGCTCTGAGTGCTAAACAAAATTGTGAGACTGAGAATGGAACATACCATCCTAGATTAACCTTCTGTGGAATCTTCCGATCACTAGAATTTTGTAATGAATTATTATCATAGGACTGGATTTTGCAAACTTCAGTATTCCTTAGAACATAAATTTGTTGTTTCTGTTCGAAATGGTTCAAATATATAGACTGACTTAGTTGTCTACTCTTATGGTTCTAATGTCGATAATGAGTTCTACTGGTTGGATTTCTCCTTATCATGTGTGTGGTAATTTCCTCATTTACTTCATGTATTGTTGTTGTTGAGTTGGCTACAGAAACATCACTTGGAATTTCCATTGTTTGAACTGCAATATCTGGATTGGTTTTAACTTCTATAGGTTTCTCTTCTTCTTGAGTTGTGGTATTGATTGGATTGGTATTTATTCCTTTATTTTCAAGTTGGACTGAAAAGACTGGAGACTTCAATACTTCTTCTTGAGTAAGTTGTTCTAACTTGTCATTTAGTGACTTCTTGTCACTTTTAAGCTTCTTCATTTGCGTAAGTAGGGCTTGGTTATGATTACTTAGATGTGAAAGTTCGTCAGTTTCTGAATGATGGACTTTGTCCTTGGTATCATTCTCTTTATCCTTTGTACTTTTGATTTGTTCTAATAACCTTTGATTAAGGGTTTTTAAGTGCAATTTTTCTTCTTCTTTCTTGTAATATACCCAAATGGGGATTAACAATAATAAAAGTGAAAAATAGAAAATTAACTACAACAAAATTGAAACACCTTTAAAAACACATAGAATGAAGCCGAATCCAACGCTGAGCCATTTTATTAAATTTGTCGTAAAGAGTACAATATTGGTGCTTAGAAGGATAGCACTCGGGCTTGCTCTAGGTAGGCTAAAGAACAACTCTAAACCAGACAAAAATCTCTATTGGAATGTGCTCTGCGTGGCTCTCCCTCTGCGTTGCCAGTCCTGGAACTGCTGCTGTTGGCTGAATTCGGTCTGCTTTTTGGCCTATCTCCCGTGCTCACAAAATTCCGGGCTTTTAACCCCGAGCTTTACTCACCAAACCCACAAAAACCCGCAAAGGTTTTTAGAAAGCTTGGCACGCTGGTTTGTTGGGTAACTCGGCCTCTGGGCTGAATCTATTGGGAAATGCCTCTAAAATGTCACCAAAATCCCTGGTAGGAGGTGGCTAGCCTCCCCTCCAAATCCTCCGGCAACTCTCCTCCTCAACTCCCTTCTTTTGACACTCCTCCTTGAATAGACTGCACAATCACTGTGCAACTTGGGCTACCTCTACGCTATCCTGAAGGGACTACGTACCTTTGATGGTGTAGCTCTGAATCCTCCTCACAAAATGTTGGAATCTCCTCTCTTGAGCGAGCACTCGAAGTCCCCCGAGGCAAAGGTTGAGATCTTCACCTGAAGATCTCTTGTGCTGAACAACACTGTAGACTTGGCTCAACAACTCAAGCGTGCTCAGTCAATGAAGATAGAAAAATGCTAGGTGAATGAATGATGAACAATGAGCTCCCTTTTCCCTTTTGTCTCCAACAGCCCAACGTCCCTCTCGGGACACACCTAGGACTGTGCTGCCCCCTCACTGGCCACTCCTGTGCTGTCCCTCCTTGGCCACTCTCAACGCTGCCACTCAGCCCAGCACAGAGCCTTCTCATTGGCTCTCTCGACCCCCACCTAGGCCGCAATTTTCCCCACTAACTATAGGGAAATACTTTTGCTTTGCTTTATTGTGATTTGTGGGTCCCGACCCACATTATTCCTGTCTGACATTAGGAAAAGCCAAAATTGTCAATAATTAATATTCCCAATTAGCTGACTACTAATTGGGGATATTACAGTCCTCCTTGTCAGATTGTTGCTTGTCCTCAAGCAACTACAAAGATGGGTGCTGAAGAATCTTCTCCCCCTCCCAAGTGGCATCCTCATTTGGGAGCTTCCTCCATCTGATCAAGTATTCCTTCACCACCCTGCTCCTCAAGTGCCTCTCCCTGGTATCCAGTATGGCCTCTGGCTAAAGAACTAAATGCCCCTCATCATCCATGGGAGGCAACTCAACTGCTGTTGTTACTTGCTGGCCCAGAGCCTTCTTCAGGCAAGATACATGGAATTTGTTGTGCACTTGGCTCCCTTGTGGTAGCTCCAACTCCAAGGTTACTTGGAAGCAGGAGCGGGAGTGGGAGCGAAGCGCGGAGCGCCATTTTTAAAAGCTTCCGGTCCGGAGCGTTTTCGGGAGCGTTTTTATATATATATATATATTTTTAATATTTTTAATATTTTTTATATTTTGATGCATATATGTCAACAAAAACATGTAGAATGATGAATTAGACATAAAAAACATAAAAACATAGATTGAATCATATAACATCCATCATCTAGAAGTTATAATCTTCATCAACCACGCCCACGAGTTGGAAGCAGAGAACATATTGACTCTTGAGTCTCGCAAATCATCAATCTGAAGGTTCCAAGCTTTCAAAATTCAATATATAACATTTATCATCATTGATATATAACATTTATCATCATTGATTTCAAATTTCAATATCTAACATTTATCATCATTGATTCATTTATTTCAAAATTCAATATACATTTATCATCATTGATATATAACATTTATCATCATTGATTTCAAATTTCAATATCTAACATTTATCATCATTGATTCATTGATTTCAAAATTCAATATACATTTATCATCATTGATATATAACATTTATCGTCATTGATTCATTGATTTCAAAATTCAATATATAACATTTATCATCGTTGATATTATACAACATTTATCATCATTGATTCATTGATCACCATATAACTTTCATGAAGCATCATATTCATAATTCATAATGACTTGTAAACAGTGAACTTATAAATGCCAACTTCAAAGTTTCACCTTTCAAATTCAAACTTCAAACTTAAATTGTCATTAAATATATGAAATCAGAAAGAGTCAAGTTTCAACTGTTCAACTGTCAACAACAAATAGAAAAGACTAGTAAACAAAAATCTATTTTATCTGGCTGGCCCCTTGCCACGCCCACGAGAAATGTCTAATTTTTGTGAGCCACGAGGAAATGTTGGTCTTCTAGTACTCTCAGGAGTACCATGACCACGACTAGAAGGTGGAGGTTGGATCTGCAAAGGAACAACAGTGTGATATCGAGGAGTGGCACTGGCACTGGCACCCGCACTGCTACCAGTAGATGGTGGGACTGGCCCTGTGTGTGGCGGTGCTGCTGATGCTTCATCATCATCCCTATAAAGTTCTGCTTCCAATTCTTCTAGATGTAACGTGCCATCCTCCAAATTATCATCCTCTGGGTTGTTGTCCCAGACTCTGTATGATTGATCCTCATTTGCCCGATCACAGTAATGGCTGAGCAACCTCAAGTTATAATGCACATAAACCAAGCTTTCGGCTCGGTTTTCATTCAACCTGTTTCTTCTCACATTGTGTATAAAGTTGTAGGTGCTCCAACACCTCTCTGCAGAAGAAGTGTTCACAACTTGTGAGAGGACTTTTTTAGCCAACTTTGGCAAAAGTCCCATGCCGCCATATGCTTCCCACCATGTGAGAGCATCGAATCTGTCCCTGTCTTCCATTGCATGGAATGAACCAAAGTTAGCAGTGCAACTGAAGTATTTGCCTAATTCAAGGCGCAATCTAGCACACTCTTCCTTGTCAGGTACCAATTTGTCCAATGCCTTCATGTACCCTTCTTGTACCTCTGGATCTGTGTGAGGTTTCACCCTAACCCCACCTCCAGGTGCAGGTTGGCCCAACCAAGATGGTGAGTAATATTTTGGCGTAAGGATATATGCCAAAGCATGTAGTGGAACATTGAGTTTATTCCACCGTGCACACACACAGTCATGAATCATAGCATACAAGTTGGGATCATTATCCTTAACAATATCTTTTATTTGCCCCAACATGCTATCCATCTGCTCATAAACCTCTCCAATCATTGGTTTATCAGTATCTGCAAAGCAAATCATGTTATAAATGGGCTTGGTAAAACTCACAATTTCCCTCATACGTGCCCAAAACAGATGGTCAAGGACGGTCTCCTCCACATGTTCGAAACCTTGCCTGTCAACTATTGTTGCCGCCCTGTCCTTTAATAGCTGCCAGTGTGGGCTTGATACCATTGCAGCCAATGACTCTCTTACCTTCAAAAGGCGCTTGAAGGTGAGGTAATAACTAGCAAATCTAGTTTTTGCTATTTTCAACAACTCCAATTTGGAGTGAGTAAGGAAAAGCCCATGGGTATTGCTATGATTTGTAATAAATTTTATCATTTTTTTACCTCTCTTGTACAAATCACCAAGCCATTTGAATTGAGGTTGTTTGTTTTTGATGATATCATGCATCAAAAGGTTCATTGTGTGAACCAAACACCCAAACCAAAAAATGTTGGGGTATTTATCCTCAATAATTGCTCCTGCTGCCTTACAGTTAGTAGCATTATCAGTGATGACCTGTATGACATTGTATGGCCCAGTCTTTTCAATTATATCAAGTAATGGTTCTGCAATGTTAATGTCGGTTTTGAATTTCTCTGAATAATCATAAGCTGCCAGGAAGACTGCACCACTAATCGACACAGCCAAAACATTTATCAATGGTTTTCCTTTTACATTGGTCCATCCATCAGAGACAATGGACAACCCATGCTCATTCCACGAACTTGTCATTCTAGCCAAAGAATTGTTTATTTTAGCTCTTTCATGATCAAGACCCACGGTTCTGGCCTTGTCATACCCAGGGCTTTTGTATCCTTTGGGGGCATCATTAATGGCGAAAACCATTTCATGCCAATAAGGTGAGCGAAGAACATTGAATGGCACCCCACATGCATATAGAAACCGGTAAACTTTTGAATCCACATCATTCCTACACCCTTCGTCTAGGAAATCGGATATGGTTCTACGCCTTAATCCAGTGCCACTGCTTCCAAAACTGCTTCCAAAATCACTGGCATGGGTGGAAGTTGAACTTGTTTTTCCATGATATGTTGGGCCTAAATCAACGAAACCCCTAGATCTTTTAGATGATCTCTGTAGGGCAACCACCTCTTCCTTCCTATATATCTCTCTCTGTGGTGCTGGCACAAAAGTACAAACTTTGATTCCAAAATTTTTAGTTCCATCCCCTGGCATTATCCCACAAAGGTGCCTTCTTAGACGGGTGTATGAACCATGGTATTGTTTATTGCAATGGGGGCAAATAAATTTAGTGGTTCCACCACCTTTCCCTCCTTCCATTTTCTGAACATATTTCCACAAAGGAGTTTGGTCTTGTTTAGTTGGGGAATCTATGTTCTCAGGTTCTCCACTCCCCACTTCCTCCTCAGCATAATCCTCCTCCTCTTCAGGATTTTCTTCGGATCCACCATAACCCTCCTCTTCATCCTCCTCTTCTCTGATTTGCCTCTTTCTTCTAGCACTCTCCAACACCATTATCACAAAGAAAGGAACCAACATGAGGAAAATTCCTAGCCATATAGCCATGATGGAAACAAGTTTCAAGTTTCTAGCCTGCAAAACAAATGGAAAAATGCCAAATAGGAATAGGAAATGCAACATAGGAAAAAAACAATTCATTTTTAAGTTTTAAATCCAATAAAATGCAACATTCAAGAAAAATTCAAGTTTTCATTTTTAAACAATTTAACAATCTACAAATTCATCCTAGAAAATACTAAATTGGATTAGAAGGCCTACCTCTTTCTTGCAATTCTCCTGTTGCCTTGCTCCTTGCTCTCTTTCCTTGGCACTTGCTTTCCTTCAACTCTTGCTCTCTCAACTCTTGCTCTCGCTCTTTCAACAGTTAACAAACGATAAAAACTAAAATGAAACCCCCCCCCTTTTAAACAATTCGATTTTTCCCCTAAGAAAATTTCTGCGCGGCGGGAAACGTTTTTTGTTATATGTTTTTGTTTTTTTCTTTCCGGGGAGCGTTCGGGAGCGAACGCTTCCTGAAACGCTCCCGAAAAAACAGGGAGCGTTTTAACAGGTTCGGAAACGCGCTCCTGAAAATGCTCCCCTCAGGAAGCGTTTTCAGGAGCGCGTTTCCGAAATGCTCCCGCACGGAGCGCGTTTCGGAAACGGGAGCGAAGGGGGTTTGAAGCTTCCCCGCAACCTAGTCCAACTCATATGCTACCTCCCCCACTGTCTGAGTGACCCTATAAGGGCCATAGAAACACGACTTCTACTTCTCTGCTCCCTTCTGTTTCAGCGTGGACTGCTTGTACGATTGGAGGCGTAGGTACACTAGATCCCCAAACTCAAAGTGCCTCTACACGCGACCCCTGTTAGCGTAGATCTTCTGTTAGTTTTGTGCCACCCACAAGTTGTCCTTGAGAGCCCTCAAGATGTCTTGGCTCTCCTGTATCCAGTCTTTGGCCCTGGGGGCCTTATTGTCTCCAAACATGACATCAATGAAAGTCAGAGCATCATAACTATACAATGCGCAAAATGGAGACATACCTATGGACATGTGGTAGGTGGTGTTGTAGCAGTACTCCCCCATGTGCAACCACCTCAACCACGCCTTTTGCTGTCCGGTGGTTTCGCAAGTAGCCCTCCAGCCATGTGTTAACTATCTCTGTCTGGCCATCCATTTGGGGATGGTAGCTCATACTAGGAGTGAGATCCGTACCCACCAACCGAAACAGCGCCTGCCGAAATCTCCCTATGAAGTGACTGTCTCTATCACTGATAATGGTCTTGGGGAGACTAAGCAATCGGAATACCTCTCTGAAGCACAGTTCGACAACCTGTGAGGCCATGTACTTGGCCGAGATCGCGAAAAAGTGAGCATACTTGGTCAAGCGATCCAAAACCACGCAAATGAAATCTTTGCCCTGTACCTGGGCAACCCCGTGATGAAGTCCATCAAGATGCTCTCCCATTTCCCCTCGGGGATGGGAAGCAGTTGAAGCAACCTTGCTACGTGGGTCATCTCTCCCTTGTTCCGCTGGCATACTTCGCACTCCCTGATTCGCTGCAGAACATCCTCCTTGATGTCCTTCCATGAGAACCTCTCCCTGATGGCCCTGTAAGTTTTGGTGTACCCTTGGTGCCTGGCTAATGGTGAATCATGGGCTGCGTGTAGGATCTTCTCCTGCAGCTGGGAGTTGTCCACTAAATAGATCCGATCTCTGTAGTAGATCACCCCATCCATCACTCGGTAGTGGTCATCAGTCACCTGCCCCTCCAAGACTTGACATGCAAAATGGTCCTTGATGTACTCTACTAGCAAATGAGCCTTCCAATCCGGCTCAATACTCATCAGTGAAAAAGAAGCCAACCTCCTCGACTGTGAAAATTCTACTGTAGTATCATGGTTTACTTCTCCTACTTGATTAAATTATACAAGTTATCTTCAGAAAATACCGAAGCAAACACAACTAACAACCTACACATGCAGATCATTTACTGAATATTACGCTCATTCAAACAAAGTGACATTGATTTTTGGACATAAGTCCCCAGAAAAACCCAAATCGGGAAAACCGGTGCAACAGATATGAGGGTTTATTATTATTAAGTAGATTCTAAGTACAACAAATTTGGGCACCAGATCTGGTTCACTCGACAAAGAAAAACATAGATGTGTAGCTAACCTGCTGTTCTGTGGCCAAAATTATGACTAATCCACACTCTCAAACGAGATTTACAAGACTCGGCCCAGATTTGGCCCTAGAAACCCTAGCGCTGCCCTTGAATCCCCAACATCAGCCCTGCTAGGCTCTACATGCCTCTGCGATGATCAGAGAGGGATTGCGTAACCCTAGAGTGGGTGACACAGTCCTTACGCTGCCTCTGGAGGCCTCTCTGTAACTCTGAAGCCCTCTGAAGCTGCAGCCCTACCCCTTCCTGGGCATGTGTAGCCGCTGAAGCCTCTGCACTGCGCAGCTGCTGCTGCTGCCCTTGCTCCTCTGCGTTGTCCCTGAAAGCTGCTTCTCTGCCTCTTGCCGTCTCTTGGCTTCGGGATCAGATCATCCCCTCAGCCAATACTACCCCTTGCCGTAGAAAACTCCTCCGAAAATTCTTAGCAAACCCTGCCCTAGAATTCCAGATCAGTCTCTCAGCTCTGCATCTGTGTGTCTATCTCCAACTGACCCTCTAGCTTTTCTCTTATGCTTTTTTGTTGATCCCTTCAACGACCGAGATTAAAACACTCATCAACGACTGAGATTAAAAGACTGCTTGATATGTGTCATTTAGAACATTTCAACGCATGTGTTAATTAATTCACTTTAATTATGTAATTTTCCTATGTTTAGACTTAGGAAATACATTAAAATAATTAATTATTTGAATAACAAGAAAACCGGCTGAAATTTATCCAAACACTTTCTGGGTTTTGGAGTTCAAGTGTGTCTTAGCCCCTCCACAAATTTTCAGGGCTAGAGCATACCCGATGCTACCCCAACTACACAAAATCTCAACACTCCCTCTTAGCACGGAGTGTGCTCTAGCAATACATCCACACCATGTCCTGCAAGATCTTGATGTTGGTTTCTGTGCTACTGATGCTTGGCCTGCTGCCCTCCATCCACTGCACTGCTGCTTTCTGTGCTGCTGCCCATGTCACTGCCACTGACACTGCCACATATTTACTACAGCTCCCTCTCAACTTGATGCATCATGCTGCCCATAGCACTGCCACTGCTAACCGTTGCACTACAACTCAGTTGCCGAGAAGTAAGCAACTGAAGGACTCCTACCCAATCGTTGACAGATAAGTCAGGCTGCCTCCCATCACTGAAGCTCCCTTGGCTGTTGATTTACGTTGTCCCCCTGAAGCCACTGCGCTGCTGCAACATTGCACTGCGTGAGCTCAACCTCTCTGCATTGCTAACTCCATGTTGCTGCTGCCTCTGCATTGCGCTACTCCCCCTTTAGCTCTTCAAATTTCCCCTATGCTTCATTGTGACCTTCTGCAACCATCTCCCAACTCATCCCTCTACCGTGTTAAGGCTCCTGTAGCTCGTATGTGATCCAAGAGTAGGGCTGACTCAAGGATCCCGCCACTCCTGATTTGTAGCTGCTCTACAAATCCATGTCATCCCACCTCTTCTCTCGAGGCACATGAGCACTCATGGCTGCATCATCATCAGAGCCATCATCCTTTGCTGCTGCAGCCTTGGATTCAGAAGATTCTTTGTCCTTCTTAGGACAAGTGCTGGTGAAGTGTGCAAGTTTGCCACAGTTAAAGCACCAGACCTTGGAAAGGTCCCTCTTCTTCTTCCCTTGTTGCTTCCTTTCCTTTGATGCAAGGGCTGCATCATCCTCCTCTTCTTTCTTCACTCTGGCTAATCTGCTTCCACTGCTTTGCCTCTTTGTGATTCTTCTGATTTCCTCCTGACGGAGGATTGCCCACATGTCTGCCCATGATGGTAACGTTGCCCTACCCAGAATGCTTTAGACAAACGTTTCCCATTCTTCCAAGACTACATTTAGGGTCGTCCTCACTAGGAGCCCCTCATCTGGATTTGCACCCATCGCAATCAGCTGATCCCGGATAGTTTGAAGTCTGAAGAGGAATGGATCTATCTCTTCACCCTTCATCATTTGGAACAACCTCATCTGGTTCTCCAGAAGCATCCTTCGTTGGACATAGCCTCCTTGATGCATCGTATCCAAGGCTACCCACATCTCATTTGCCGTATTCTTTCCAACAATATGAGGTATGACGTGTTCTTTGACTCTGTCCATGATCAAACACTTAGTCCGCACTTGATTTTCTTCGTACTTCTTTAGAGGATCTGCATCGGTTGGTACAACTAGAACTTTCTCTGCATGATCTTTGAGACCATACTCATCTAGAACTGACAATATTCCGGCCCTCCAGATAACAAAGCTAGACATGCCGTCCAACCTATCCTGATCTCTCAGTCCATATCGCGACATCTTGCTCAGATTTGTCAGAACAGATACTCCTCTCTCTCTTTCTGTTGCAACACTCAACATAAAATGTTGGATCTAGGTTTCTTGGTGATTAGAAACCCTCTATAGTAGCTGCTCCCTCTGACAACTGATCTCCCTCCTGGAAATCTTCCACCCAAACACAATCAGACAGTACTCTTCGATCACCCTCCTGATCGAATCTCAGATTTGTTTCGCTCAGTTCTGCTGAGTAGCTGTCTTCCTCCCGCCTTTGTTGACTTATCTAGGCACAATTCTGCATCGGTAGAATCTCCACCACACCAGCACTGCTGAGTATTTGAAGCAGTGCTTCCGGATCTTGGCAAGGCTTTTCTGCAACAAGAAGAATGACTGGATTGCGTCTCACTGACTGGCCCAACATAGCCTAAGCGCTGCTTAGAAGTGGACTGCGTAACCCGAGACTAGGTAACGCAGTTCTTACGGTGGCCTGGAAAGGCTTTGCGTAAGCCTGATGGCCTTTGTAGCTACAACGCTGCCCCTTCTTGGGTCTACGTCCTCTTGCTGCCAAGCTGCCCCTTCTGGATCTGTTGCTTCTGCTGCTTGTCTTGCAGAAAAAATATTCTTCCGCCAATTTGCTGGAGATTCAGCTTGATCTGCTATCGCTCTGATACCATGTGGAAATTCTATTGTAGTATCATGGTTTACTTCTCCTACTTGATTAAATTATACAAGTTATCTTCAGAAATTAAATTCAGAAAATATCGAAGCAAACACAATTTTAACAACCTACACATGCAGATCATTTATTGAATATTACTCTCATTCAAACAAAGTGGCACACTGATTTTTGGACATAAGTCCCTGAAAAAACCCAAAGTGGGAAAACCGGTGCAGCAGATATGGTGGTTTATTATTAAGTAGATTCCGAGTACAACAAATCTGGGCACCAAATCTGGTTCACCCGACAGAGAAAAACATAGATCTGCAGCTAACCTGTTGTTTTGTGGCCAAAATTATCACTGATCCACACCCTCAAACGAGATTTACAAGACTCAGCATGGATCTGGCCCTAGAAACCCCAGCGCTACCCCTGAAGCCCCAGCATCAACCCTGCTGAGTTTTGCGTGCCTCTGCGCTTCTCAGAGAGGGGCTGCGTAACCTTAGAGTGGGTGACGCAGTCTTTACGCTGCCTCTGCGTAACTCTAAAGCCCTTTGAAGCTGTAGTGCTGCCCCTTCCTGGGCCTGCGTAGTGGCTGAAGCCTCTGCGCTGTGCAGTTGCTGCTGCTGCCCTTGCTTCTCTGCGCTGTCCCTGAAATCTGCTTCTCTGCCTCTTACTGTCTCTTGGCTCCGGGATCAGATGATCCCCTCAGCCAATACTACCCCTCGCTGCAGAAAACTCCTCTGGAAATTCTTAGCAAACCCTGCCCTAGAATTCCAGATTAGTCTCTCAGCTCTGCATCTGTGTGTCTATCTCCAGCTGACCCTCAAGCCTTTCTCTTATCCTTTTTCGTTGATCCCTTCAACGACCGAGATTAAAACAGTCATCAATGGCTTGAGATTAAAAGACAACTTGATCCGTGTCATTTAGAACATTTCAACACATGTGTTAATTAATTCACTTTAATTATTTAATTTTCGTAAGTTTAGACTTAGGAAATACATTAAAATAATTAATTATTTGAATAACTTGAACACTAGCTGAAATTTCTCTAAACACTTTATGGGTTTTGGAGTTCAAGTGTGTCTTAGCCCCTCCACAAAATTTCAGGGCTAGAGCACACCCGATGCTACCCCAACTACACAAAATCTCAACATGTACAACGCATCAGCGACTACGTTGTGTTTCCCCTTGACATACTCTATATCGAAGTCGTAAGCCTGGATCTTGCTCGCCCACTTTTGTTGCCTCTCCTACAATTGTTTCTGCTCTAGGAAAAGTCTGAGGCTGTTGTGGTCAGTCCTCAAACGGAATTTGTTCCCCACTAGATACTGCCGAAACTTAGCTAGCGCATGCATGATGGCCAACATCTCCTTATCGTAGATGGGGTACAATCTCTCATGCGACAATAGCTTTCGACTCTCGAAAGCTATGGGGTGCCCCCCCCCGCATCAGCACTGCGCCTACTCCCTCCACGGAAGCATAGCACTCCAACATAAATGGGTACGTGAAGTCAAGTAGAGCAAGCATCGGATAGCTGCTCATCATCTCCTGTCCCGGTCCAATTGAAAGCCCCTTTTTGGTGAGATCCGTGAGGGGTGCTACAAGCTGCGAAAAACCCTTGACGAACTTCCTTTAGTAGGTGTAAATGCCCACAAACCCCCGAAGTTCTGTCACATTCTTTGGCTCTGACCAATCCCGTATGGCCCTAATCTTCTCCTCGTGGACTCTCACTCCATCCACCTCGATGATATGCCCCAAATAGAGCATCTCTGTCAGGCAAAACGCGCACTTGGACAGCTTGGCGTAGAACTACTGCTCCTCTAGGATATGTAGTACTGCCTAGATGTCCTGTAAGTGCTCCTCCCATGTGCGACTGTATATCAGAATATCGTCAAAGAATACTAGCAAAAACTTCCTCAGATGACCACGGAAGATATGGTTCATGCACGATTGGAAAGTAGTCGGAGCATTGGTCAGCCCAAAGGGCATCACCAAAAACTCGAAGTGGCCTTAGTGACACCGAAACACAGTCTTGGGGACATCCTTGTCCCTCACCCAGATCTGATGGTACCCAGATCTCAGATCAATCTTAGAGAAGAACATCGTTCCCCTTAGCTCATCCATCAACTCATCGATCCTAGGGATGGGGTAGCGGTTCTGCATAGTTTTCTTGTTCAAGGCCCTTTAGTCTGTGCACATCCACAACGTCCCATCCTTATTCTTCACCAAAACAATTTAAGAAGCGAAAGGACTAGTGCTGGGCCTGATGTGCCCTAATGCCAAGAGCTCATGGATAGCCCTCTCAATCTCGTCCCTATAGGCCTTGGGATGCCTGTAGGGGGTGGTGATCACGGCCTGAATGCCAGGCTCCAACTCGATAGTGTGCTCAAATCCCCTATCAGGTGGCTGTCTTGGTGGAATATCCCCGAAAACCGTGGAGTAACGGTCTAGGATGGCCTGCACATCGGGGTGCAGGGGTCTAGCTGTACCATTTGCCTATGAAATCCTCAGCTCAACTGCGCACTGTATGTCTCCTCGCCTGAAGTCTGCCTCCATCCTATGTGCAAAAACTGTCTGAGGGGGGTATGTATGCATGCCCCTAAGCATCACTTGTTTCCCGCTCTTCTTATCCAGGAACTCCATCTCCAAATTCTGCCAATCGGTAGTGACTCTACCAAGGGTGATGAGCCACTAGACCCCTAACACCATGTTGGTGTCCGGAATGTTGACCATAAAGAAATGGTCTGTCATCGAGTATGTTCCCATGGTCACCATAAAAGCTGGAACATACTGCACACACCGCATGGTTCTAGCTCCCGAAACTAGTACAAAGAATCCATCAAACCCCTCTATTTGGATACCCCGCCTCTGCACCATCTGGGCATCTATGAAGTTGTGTGTGGCTCCACTGTCCACTAGCACTAAGATACGTTGTCCCTGAATTGTCCCTCAGACCCTCAGCGTTAAGTACTTGGGTATCACCCACAAAGATGAAAGGACCCCTCCGGTTGGTGCAAACGCTGACCCTCCTGCTGCTGGAGGAGGTGGTGGTGGAGTACCTTCCCCTGGGCCTGCTGCGTTGTCATCTCCTCCCATCTCGAAGAGTGTCTCCTCCTCTCCCTCGCTATCTGAGTAGAACTCAATGTAGTGTGTCTTTTCTCGGGCACACTTGTGACCCGATGCCCATGGCTCCTGGCATGTGAAGCAGAGCTTCTTCCTCCTTAGATCTCTCCGTTTTCACCATCTAATGGGCCCTGACCCTGGTTACCTCTCGGGGGTGGAGTTCTCGTTTCCCTTCCTCTCTGCTGGAAGGCTGGTCTATTGGGTATGGGGGCCCTAGTCCTCGGTAATGCATCTTGCAAATCCCGGGTCCTCCCAACTGTGTCCTGCAGCATAGTGGGTCTAGTTGACCTGACTAGCCAACACAATGGCTCTGTCAGCCCATCTATAAACATAAAGATCCTCTTGGGTTCCGACAGATTTGGAACCATCACTGATAACCTCAAGAACTCTGAGATGTAGGTCTCAGGATTCCTCGTCTGCTTGAGCTTGGTTAGCTCCCCAAAGTGCTCCTCTGGATCCCTTCAATCAAATCTCTCCAACACCCTCCTAGGGAAGTCATCATATGCTGTCACCTTGAGTGACCCAGCGTAGTCATCCCATGAAACCACCAGTCATGGGCTTCTCCCTCCAAGTGCAGCTCAATCACCTTGATGGCCTCCACTTCTGTCATCTGGTTAAGCTGGAAGTAGATGTCCAACTTCTCCACCCATGCTTTGGCTGAAGTCTTCGATGACCCATCAAAAGTTGGCAGAAAAATCCTGCCCACGGTATGCTGCAGGTTATTTCCCTGCGTGTACCCTCCTCCTCTAGCTTGGCCCTTGGGTCTGTTGTTGTTCTTCAGCTGGCAAAACTCGTTGAAGGTGAGGGCTTCTCCAAACTCCGGTCTGTAGGACTGATACTCTGTAAAATACTCTCCATAATGAGCCACCTTCGGCTCTTGTTGTCCTCCTGCTTTTGAGGCTAGAAATGTGGGAATGGTAGAGCGTGGTGGATTGTGTGGCACAACCTGGTGCATAGTGTGAGGACCAGTCTGGTGGTGTGAAGTGCCAGATCCTTCCCCAATCTGGAATTCCCCTTGAATTCCCTTCTGCTTACTGTCTCCACCAAGCTTTTGACCCATCTCCTCAATCTTCTTGGAGAGGTCTTGCACCTATTTTAGAAGAAGGTGGGCAAAATCCTTCTCCTCATCTCTTCCATCCCTGTGTGCCATCTCTCTCTCTCTTCGACCTCTGGAACGCTGTCAACCTGGTCAGGAGTGATTTCAAGCCTCCTTTCCTTGCTCCTGTACCTCTGTCTCCGGTAGGTGACGTTCTGTCTATCTTCTGGTGTGATAGACCGCGTGCTCCACAGGATGAGCCAAGTCTATGAGCTCTGATATCACTGTAATATCCCCAAATGGGGATTAACAGTAATCAAAGTGAAAAATAGACAATTAACTACAACAAAATAGAAACACCATTAAAAACACATAAAATGAAACCAAATCCAGCGCTGAGCCATTTTACTAAATTTGTCGGAAAGAGTACAAGATTGGTGCTTAGAAGGATAGCACATGGGCCTTCTCCAAGCAGGCTGAAGAACAAGTCTAAACCAGACACAAATCTCTGCTGGAATGTGCTTTGCGTGGCTCTCCATCTGCACTGCCAATCCTGGAAATGTTGCTGCTGGCTGACTTCAGTATGTTGTTTGGCCTATCTCTCGTGCTCAGAAAATTCCGGGCTTTTAACCACGGGCTCTACTTACCAAATCCACAAAAACCCGCGAAGGGTTTTCAGAAAGCTTGACTTCGGGAAATTGCCCCTTTGGGCTTGGCACGCTGGTCTGCTGGGTAACTCAGCCTCCTTGCTGAATCTGCTGGGAAATGCCTCTGAAATGTCACCAAAATCCCTGGTAGGAGGTGGCTAGCCTCCCCTCCAAATCCTCTGACAACTCTCCTCCTCAACTCCCTTCTTTTGGCACTTCTCCTTGGCTGGACTGCGCAATCACTGCGTAGCCTGGGCTACCTCTACACTGTCCTGAAGGGACTGCGTACCCCTGATGGTGTAGCTCTGAATCCTCCTCACAAAATGATGGAATCTCCTCTTCTGAGCGGGCACTCGAAGTCCCCCGAGGCAGAGGTTGAGATCTTTGCCTGAAGATCTCTTGTGCTGAACAACACTGCAGACTTGGCTCAACAACTCAAGCTTGCTCAGTCAATGAAGATAGAAAAATGCTAGGTGAATGAATGATGAACAATGAGCTGCCTTCTCCCTTTTATCTCCAACAACCAAACTTCCCTCTCGGGCCCCACCTAGGACTTCGTTGCCCCTCCTTCGCCATGCTCAGTGCTGCCACTCAGCCCAGTGTAGAGCCTTCTCATTGGCTCTCCCGGCCCCCACCTAGGCCACAATTTTCCCCTCTAACTATAGGGAAATTCCTCTGCTTTGCTTTATTGATTTGTGGGTCCCCGCCCACATTATTCCTGTCTTACGTTAGGAAAAAGCCAAAATTGTCAAAAATTAATATTCCCAATTAGCTGACTGCTGATTTGGGGTATAACACTTCTTCGATAGATTCTCATTGAATTTCTTCTTAGAACTTTCATTTTCTTAACCTTGGACTTCTTGATCTGTTCAAGTAATTTTTGATTATGGTCCTTTAGGCGCAAAATTTCTTCGTCCTTTTCTTTTGACTTATTGTAAAACATGTCTTCGAGATCTTTACATTTATTTTCTGATGCATTGTTTTTTTGTTCAAGCTCTGTGAATTCTTTCTCTAACCTTTTTGTTTGTGTATTACCTTGATGTTCTTCGGTACTAAATAATCTTCCACATGCTCGACAATGTAAATTGCACTTTTATTGAATATATGTATATTCAATTTCGTTTAGACAAAATGGACAATTAGTCCAAAATAATGATTGTTGTGTGGAACTCATCTTGACTGCGTCCTTTATTTCCGAATTAGACTCCATTTTTTTGTTGATAATATCATCAAATGATTTATGAAACTTATATATTCTTTGTGTAAGTAATGACTTCTTCAAAATATAATACGTCTCTTTCATTTTTTAAAATTGAATTTATATAATTAAATTAATTGTATAATATAATTATATAATTATAAATATATATATAACGAACAAAGTTCGTTTACGCAACGGAGTAAGCTTCAAAATACTTCGAAGACAAAGATATCCATTGTAGGACAATAATTGTATATTGAATAGTGTATAAAAGAATTGATGTGATGATTACAATGAGGGTGAGGGTGTGCTTATATACCATAGGCAGATACCTCTTCACCAACACCCTAAGGACATGACCGCTGGTACCTGTCTAGAATGGCTTTGATGTCTGGGTGCGATTATTATTAATTATTGTTTACATTTTTTGTATTATTTTATACATATTTTATTCATAACAGTCGACTTGCCTTATTTGACTGATGAATGGCTGAAAGCTCCAATGTTCCACTTGGTTTGAACTTTGACTTGCTTGATTTACTATCAACAATTAACCCAAGTGGCTAGATCGACTCACCTTTGGATTCTCGCGTGGCTGGAATGTGTCACTAAACAGTTAAAGAGGGAATAGTTTTGGCTTTGATTCGAGGGAGAAAGTCACAAATTGCTCCCAACAATTTTTTTCTTGACCACTAATCGATTGGATTTGAGGGTACAACTTAGTTGGGCATGATGTGGAATGGACCCATGACCCTCTTATTGACGATTGACAAAATGGCTAACATTTAAGTGTGTTACCTTTGCCATATGGCCCTTGGCTTATCTTACGAGGGGGGTTTGACTAAATTTATAAATCCGATGGCTTTGTTTTTGAAGGTTACAACCTGCTCAATAACTCAATGCCGACTTGCTTTTACCACTTGATGATGCTGCTGATAGATTAAATCAAGGTCTTTAATTCTAGACTTCCAACAGTAGATCTGTCCATTTCTTTATACTTTGTGGGGCTCAGTCCACTTAAATAGGTTCAACATTCACTTATGCACTCCCATACTGCCCTCTAAAAGCCCTGCGATTGACTTAGGAAATAGGTTGATCTGCTTTGAAGAGGGCTCAACCCCTTTAAAGTTTAAACATGCAATGGCTACAATCGAGCTCATGCCCCACTTTATGGACCAAATGATAACCCTTCCTTTGACTTTTGCGTGAAGCATTTTACCGTATGAGGTTAACGTTGGGCTTCATGAAGCCAATGTTGCCTTTAACTTATCCAACGATTTCACTTTGGTGTGTATTTTGACTATGACAATTTGACCACATTTACATGAAACATTGCATATTGTCACCCTTTTAATCATGTACTATTTGATATTCCCACTTAGTACTATTGCTAAGTGAAAATACAATTTTGCTCAATTTTGATAATTTTGGTCTTTAACTTAGGAGAAAGCGGGTTGGAGGGCCCCACTTGCAATTTTGGTTAAGGGAGGATCCAACATAGGGGAAGAAAGATAAATCAATTTCTTAGTGGATGGTGGGGGCTACCCCCAAAAATGAAATAGACACTCCTAGTCAATTCACATCCTTGGAGGGAGAAAGGAAAAAGGGAATCGATGCATGGGACGCACAAGGGAAGAAGAAGGCTCAAGGATAAATAGGAGAAACATACATCATTTTGGGGCTTTTAAACCTTTGACATTTACACTCACCTAACATGCTTGAGTTGTTGAGCCAAGTCTGCAAGTGTTGTTCAACACACGAGATTTTCATGCGAGAATCTCAAGCTACCTTCGGTGGACTTCGAGTGCCAGCCCAAGGAGGTGATCTACATTACATTGGGAGCTAGCCCAGGTATTTGCTCAGGCAATTCGTGGGATTATCACAGCAGAATGGGTGCAATAAGGGGAATACGCATCTCGTGGGAAAGCTAGTTGCAGAGCAACATAATCTTGAGGCTTCCGGGAGAGACCTAGACCGCCATTTGCTGAAGATTTGGAGTGCTAGTTGGGTACGTTTTTGTGGGAGTTTTGCTATGACGTTGGCTCATCTTCAGGCACTGCGTAGGCCTGCGCAGAGGTGCTTTCTATGCCGCATGTGGGAGGCAAGAGGGTAGGCATTTGGTGGCTGAACTGAATTGAGACTCGGGAGGCATCCGCAGGGGATTTTTGCTAGCCTTCGCTGACATTTTGGAGGATTCAAGCAATGCCATTTCCAAGTGGGTCGGATTACCCAATAACATGAGCACGTTGAAATTGGGGGTAATTTCAGCGGGTGGAACCAAGTCCAACCTCTCTGGGTCTTTGTGAGTTTCTTGAGGAGAGATCAGTGTTAATTTCTCAAAATTTTCTGAGCACTCTAGAGGGTCCAAACAACAGTTTCTTTCCAGCCAACAGTGCAGTTTTCTAGGGCCAGCGCTGGAGCAAAAGGGGAAAGTACTTTCTATCAGTTGGTTAGCATAATATCTCACCTGGGGTTGTCAAGCTTGCTTAAGCAAGCCCAGGTGCACACACTCCATTCATATTTGTAATTACCTCATGCATATATAATAAAATGGCTAAGTTCTGTGCATTTCTTGGCTAAATTTGTGGGTCACTCTTTGCATGTTAAATTTAATGTGTTGCATGTATATTTTTTCTTTGTTTATCACTATATTTCCTAAGTAGGAATATTACAGTGGTATCAGAGCTTCGGTCTTGGCTCTGCCGTGGGGATCTTTCTATGACCACAAAGGAAAAGCAGAACGTTACCTACCGAAGGTAGAGGTACAGGAGGTGGGAGAGAGAGTTAGAAATCACACCTAACACAGAGGCCATAGAATAGGCAGTCGAGGAGGTAGATATGGGGGAGCCAAAGAGAAAAGAGGAGGCACTTTTTGAGAGCCTCTTGAGGGCCTTGAATGACTTGGACAAGGGACAGAAGGAGATGTCAGACGAGATCAAGCAACAGAACCGGGACATGGTCATTCATCGGGATTTTCTGTTTGGGGAATCTTCAGGGGCTTCCCACCAGTATGACCATCAGCATCCCTGACTCACCCACAGGCTTTCAGTGGGCCAACTAGGACTACATTTCCCACAGTCTTGCTCTCAGGCGCAGGTTAGCAGGCTGGTTAGGATGACATGCCTATGGGAGAATACATTCGGGAGTGGCAGCCTATGGGGGAGGATTTTCGAGCTGCATTGTCCTTCTTGGATTTCTGCCAACTCAAGCAGAATGAAAAGGGAAAGGGTGCAGGGGGCTCAGGCATGCAAAATTCGGAGTTGCAACACACTATTGGGAGGATGTATCTCCTCACTTTTGATGGGTCATCCAAGTGCACGACTAGGGCTTGGCTTGAGAAGTTGGACACATACTTTCAGCTTAGACAGATGACTGAGGTGGAAGCCATTAAAATGGCTACTCTGCACTTGGAGGGAGCAACACATGATTGGTGGTTCCATGGGTTGATCACGCTAGGGCATGCCAGCGTGACTTCCTACGAGGACTTCACACAAAGGGTTGTGGAGTGTTTTGATAGGAGAGATCCTAAGGCCCATTTCAGAGAGATGATGCAAGTCAGACAGATAGGAAGCCCATAACACTAAATATCAGAGTTCTTGAGTGTCAATGATGGTTCCGGACTTGTCGGATGCTTGATTGAGCCACTGCGTGGGTTAGTGAGGTCTCACAGGCCCACCACTTTACAAGAGGTAGTATCTTGTGCCCGGGATTTGCAGGACACAATCCCCTAGGCTAGGGCACCAGTTCCACCCCGAGCTCCTTTCCCACAAAGGGGCCGAGACACTCGGCCTCCACCATAGTGAAACTTCCAGGGGTGTGGGCAGTTGGATGATGAGACTTGGAGAGACCTCCATAGGAGGAAGTTGTCCTTCACTTGCAAGGAGTCGTGGGCACTAGGGCACATATTTACCAAGGGCAAGGCCCACTACATAGAGGTGTTTTTTGATAGTGGGCCAGAGGACGAGGCAGAGCAGGAGAGGCACTGGTGATGATGAGCCATAGGCGATAGGAGGAGGAGGAAGAGGCCCACCACCCCCACCTGGAAGGTATCCTTTCTTGCCAGCAATAGGAGTTATCGCGTCACTTTAGGGAGTGCCGAAGTACCTCACGTTGAGGATCAGGGGCACGGTACAGGGGCAACGTGTTTCAGTGTTAGTAGACAGTGGGGCAACCCACAATTTCGTAGATGCCCAGATGGTGGAGAGGAGAGGCATACGCACAGAGTCCTTTGAGAAACTCTCCATTTTGGTGCTTGGAGATCGCACCATGCAGTGTACCAGATACGTCCCTAGGATGATGGTGGTGATGGGGAACTATTCGATGAAGAACCATTTCTTTGTGGTTATTGTTCTAGACACCAATGTGGTGCTTGGTGTTCAGTGGCTCTACTCCTTGGGGCGTGTTACCATTGATTGGCAAAAATTGGAGACGAAGTTCATCAATGGGAAGTCGGTTTTGTTGAGAGGCATGCACTCATATCCCCCACAGACAGTGTCAGCACACAGGATGGAGGAAAATTTGAGACATGGGGATATAGAGTGGGCTGTAGAGATCAGGATATCTGATGTAGGGGGCGGGCCCAAACCACCACACCCATACGTCAAAGCCATTCTAGACAGGTACCTGACAGTGTTTGGAGACATCCCACCAAGGCGACCACATGACAAGGGGTTTGAGCACACCATTGATGTTAATTTTGGGCAACTAGGTCCAAACTCTGGGTTGTGCTGCTCAGATGATGATCCCGATATTTTTATTGGATTCCTCTTTCGGAGAGGTGTAAGATTGCTCTAAAGATTATCTCGATCGGATGAGCAGAACATGTATTTTGAATTTATTCCACTTATGTGCTAGGTTGGCCTGGAATATAATATAGACTTAAATGTCTTAAAGGACGTGTCACACACCCCCATAGATGATTATAAATAGGAGAGTTTTGGAGATCATTTCACACACATTGTGTGGAGGAAATTATCTTCTCTCTTCTTGGTGCATCTGTGTTAGGGCTTTCTTATGGCGCTGAATTAGGGCTTCTTGATGTAGCGTTTTAGGGCTGTGTGACACGCTTGGATGAATGACCTATTGGAGACTTTGCTGGTTGAAGCATCCTGCTGATCGCCGTAACGCCATCATTCTTCTTTTTTCTATTGTTGGTTTGTCTTCCATCGATCGATTTATTTGTTCTATCTGCTTCAGTATTTTGTGCCCTAATCTAAAATAGCATAGAACATGTTCAGAAATTTACATGGAATCAGAGCTTAGGAGAAGACAATGCCCAACTTGTGAGAGAAAAGAGAGGCTACTATAGTGTGGGAGAAGAAGCTGTGTGGAACATTTTTAGGAGTTTTTTGAACGCTGTTTTGGGCATCACCACAAGTCCGCATTAATTTCTGGAAGGCCGCATTACTTGAGGGCCTGTTTGGGTGGCGTAGAGGCCTAACCCTTGTGGCATATTCCTCCCTCAAGTGACCCGCAGCTAGGAGGAGTTGTTTCAGCCCATACGTTGGCCTAAATAACACTGTCCTGGAGGCCGAGTTATAGTGTAAAGCTTCAGGCAGTTTATGCAAGATCAAGTGGCTGTTAGGTAGCGTTTGGAGGCTTAAAAGGTGGTCCAAACCACTGTGTAGGAGAAGATACAAGTTCGGGTGAAGGCCGTACTATTTGGAGGTTTAGAAGTGAAAATAAAAGTGTTATAACAGGCTTTCAAGATGCCCTAACTAGTGACATGAGGGCTGAAACCAAGAAGGTTCATTTCAGCACTGGTTAAGGGTTGTTTATGAGTGAAAGAATCTTGGGAGAGGCATCCGCAGCCTCTAGGAGCCGTTTTGAGTAGGACGCAACCCTACAAATTAATTTGAGGGGTAGTGTAGGGGTATCCATGCCCCGAATTGCAGAAGAGGAGGGGACCTCTCCTAGGGCAATCCGAAGCTCTAAGGAGCTATTCTGGGCCAAAAATAAAGGGCTGTTAGGGACAGCGTTTTGTGCCCTAACCAAACCCTGATTTGTAGCAGTGAAGGAGACCTAAACAGTAAGCTTGAGGTATGCTTTTTTGATACATATGTGTAGATGTTAGATCCTAATTTATGGATCTGTTTGTGGATTATATCCGAGCAGATTTGGGTACCCTGTTTAGTGAAGTCTGTTGTGTGGAAAATCGAAATTCTTTGGTGACTTAATTCTGGAATCTCCTTGAAAAGAAGCAAATGGTTGACAAGGATTGGATGCATGCTTGTAGCATTGGACGAATTATTCTCTGTTGATACAAAGTATAAAATATCTGATCTCTGTCTCGGTGATGAAATATCTTTATGATACAGAGGCTATTATCCTTGTGAGGCAAAGACTTTGTAATTCTAAAAAGGGACTGAAGGAACAAGGCTTATGATCACTGTAGCAATCAAATTCATGAAATATTAATGACTAATGAACATATTATCAGAAGCTTGAATTTGCAGTGATTTGTGACTTGAATTGTAAGGTAGTACTGTGGTATGCATGTTGCATAGGCAACATTTGACATCGTTTGAACGATAGTTTGCATTCTGAGTATAGACAACATTATATGGCACTACAAGATATCTACATATCAAAAGAACACCTACAGGCTGAAGGTTGAATTTTGTAGACAAAGTCATCATTGTTTGTATTGATGGTACTCCTGAACACTCATCATTAAGTTACAAGTGTGGAGTCTGTTAGCAACAGTTTGTAGCGAGAACATCTTATCAATTGCTTGCAATAAAGGCTTCCAAAACAGAGTAATAAGAGTTGTGGCAGTCACAATATCATCCCTTGGTTATTATTCAACAAGTAGGGATTTTTCATAAACTCTACAGAAGTCTCTTTATCACTTTTTGCTATAAGAGTGTTTTTTTGATCAGTTGGATCAACATCTTACTGTACAGTATGATGTGAGCCTTTGCATAACAATGACATTTGTGCTGCTACGTATGACAATATCTCCTTGAGTGTTTTTGGTACATGACAGTTTTAATACATATATATAACCTTGACTGTCATAGAACAGTGATAACAGTATATCTACATGGAAGTAGGTGTGTCATATGGCAGAGTATATATGGCCTCATTGTTTTGATATCTCCAGCACCATGACAGTGATAAAGTATGATAACAATAAGATATAAATAGATGATGTATGGCTTGACATAGATATATGGTATTAATACCTGTGCTTGTGTTAGTGATACTCGTGTCTGACAGTGGCACATATGACAGAAATATAAAGATACCTACAACGTCATGATGGCAGCCTTATCTAAAATCACCTTGACAGTGATATGATGTATATATTGGGCATTAGTATCTGTGATGTTTATGTCTGGGCTATAGGAAAACTCAAGGGAGCCGTTGCAGAGATGCTGGGACTAAGAGGTAGACCTCCATCATCTAAACTCCTAAGCAAATGATGTCGCTGACAAGATGGATCAAGCCACTGTGGAGGCTGCCCGTGCCATGCTATGTGACCCAGGTGTGCCGAAGTTTCTATGGGGAGAAGCTACGAACACTGCTGTGTGCATTCAAAATAAATGCCCGCATTGCGCATTGGACTCCAAAACTCCCGAAGAAGTCTTCTCTGGTAAGAAACTTGATGTTTCTCATTTTAGAGTTTTTGGTTGTCCTGTTTCCTTTCATGTGCCGAAAGAAAAGAAAAGCAAGTTGGATGCTCCTGGGAAGAAAAGAATGTTTGTGGGCTACAGCGAAACTTCGAAGGCATATAGGATCTGTGTCTGGTCAAAGAGAAGTGGAGATATGTAATATCCCGGATGGGATATTTTAGCTAAATTTGCACAAATCAATCTAAACCCCAAAATATGCCATAAAATCAACATAAAATTTAACAGAAGATTGCCATGTAAAATTAAACACATAAAATACTGCAATCCAATACCACATAGAATAGGAAGAATCTCAGCTTTTATTATAAATAATAAAAGGGGTTTACATATAGATCTGACCCAGAAAGAGCTGAGATGGAAAACTGGCCAACAATACAATCCGCTGCACTGCTACACGACGATGGCCTCCAAAATTGAACTGCTGCACTCTCCCTTCGGCAACAGCGACCACTGAATCCACTAAAGCACCTGTTGAAGATCTGAATGATCCTCGCTCAAATATCCCTGAATCTCTGGGAAACTTTTGAATGAAGTCTCCTCAAGGAGAGTTGGGTTTCCGTCCAACACTCACAAATCACCCGAGGGTTTCCGTCCTGGGGCTACAGCTGAAGTAGAGAACCACGTTTCAAACCTCTCATACAAGAAAATGATACGATCCAAAAGATATCTCTCAATGGCCTCTTCCCTTTCTTTTATAGATCTCTTGGAGCCTTCTAGAGCATTATTTTATTATTATTATATTCATGGAGCACTTTTCCCTCTTATTAAAATATTCATTTTTAATGCAGAAAAGAGTAAATCGGCTACCATGTCTCCTCTGGTCACTGAAATTCATGTCCAACTGTCCCATCATGGAGGTATCCTCGTCTCGGTTCCAATGAGCTATTACACTAAGGTGTTCTGTCATGTATTCCTCCCGGAATGCCACCGTGAGCGTAATTAGCTGAGTTAAGCCAATAAATAACTCAAATTTCTGGAAGTTGTCAGAATGCATTGGAACAAAAGCCAAACTGCTCGGATGATGGAATATATCAAGCGAATGCCACCCGACCACATAGAAACTCCTCAAAACTCCTCCAAAAAGCCCCTGGGCCTGCTGACGACACCAACCTGTACCTGTGACCGGTCTGCTCCTAATTCTGGAAGTCCCTCCTAGCCCTATCATAGGTGACACCAAAAAAGGGAATATTACAGACCTTCCGCCCCAAGATTGCTTGCCCTCAAGCAATCGAAATATGTGGGCCACTCTGTTGGCCTGCTGCAATTGAGACCCAATGCCCGGATCCCATACAAACCTCTGGGTGCTGCTATGCACCTGTGTCAAACCACTTGGAATAGACCCCTCAATGCCGGGATCCCAAATTGATCTCTCACTGTACCAGTCAACAAACAATCCTCCCATATCCCCACGCAATGATGGCCTATCATCGCCCAAGTCCCACAGCTTGGACTGCGCACTGCCTCTGGCTATAACTGATGCTCTAAGAAGTGAAGTCCGCCAACAAGCAACAATGCTCCCTGGCTCCTGCTGTGATGTACCTCTAACTGTATAAGCTACCCCACCAACTGCGTACCAACTCATCACCTCTCTCCAATCCAAGTCCTGACTCAATCCCACACTGATCCTGCTCTCCTGAAATTGGGATGGAGTGTTGAAGAAACGACGACCTGTGCCCCACTGCCAGCTAGAATCTGTAACATCTGCTATGTCTAAGGGCCCCTGCTCTGCTGTGCTCCCTACGAAGAATATCGTACCATCAAGAGGGTACCAACTCATGATCTCCCGCCAATCTATCCTGGAAGAGGAATCCAATGTAGTGTCAACTGCATACGGAATATGCCAGTGAACTGTCGCCAGCTCATAATCAACTCACACTGCTCTGTCTCGTCTACCAACAAAAGCTGCCTGTAGAAGAAAGCCCCTCTCTCTATAATGGGCAAAGTGGGCAAGATATGTTGCAAGTCCCATCGATGTACTCCTGGAGAGTGCTACTCCCTAGAAGTACTACAACTCTGCTGACTGCATGTGCATCTATCTGTACCTCATCAGCGCGTCGGCCCAACGATGGATGCTCCACCATCCCCAATAGCTCATCCCTCTCCTGATTGGGAATGTAATGCTCCTGCTGTCTACTACCTCCCTGCAGAACTATCCCATCAACCTCCAACATCTCCAGAGGATATGGATTTGCAGCTGCTATCACCGTACTCGGTACCTGTGCATCTGACTGCTCCTCCTCAATGGCTGACCCCAAGGTTAGCCGCATATCCATCATAGACTCAATGTTAGCCTCCATCTGACTCTCCTCCAAAGGACTATCATGCATGATGTGCATAGTATTCTCCTCTGCTGACTCATGCTCCATCATATGCTGCTCCGGTTGAATCGTCACAAGTGACTCATCACCCTGAGTATCTCCCGTAGAGTCCCCTGACTGCTCACCCTGCACACTGAAATACAACTCTGGCCTACTGTCATCAACTTCGCATGACTGCTCTCGCTCCCCAGAAGCGTCCTCAGCTAGCCCCATGGACTCATCTGAAGAAGAGTCCTCACCTTGGCATACAAAAGGAATGCCCTTCTATTTTGCCTCTGCCACATCAGCGGCATCACTCAAGCATGAGTGATCAGGCCCCAAGGTTCTTTGCAGATGAAGCAAAGTCCCTTCCTCCTCAACTCGTTCTTGCTGCCTGATCCACCAAATTGGAGTAGCTCCTCCTTGGTCAACACTCTCTTGAAACACCCAATGTTTTGCTCAACCAAACACTCAGCCAGTTTATAAGCAACAGGTGAAACCAATTGTTCTTTCCTCCAAATGGTCAACAACCTGGTCTGTAGCATCCTGCAAATGTCATCATTGTTACCCATGACTCCAGCCATGATTTCTAAGATCTTCATCCTCTTCTCAATGGCAAGACCCCAGATGTTATGTAGATATTGAAGATTCTCTTCTATTAGTTGGAAAACTTTCCGCATAATGTCATCATTATAAGGAAGCATAGGTGAAGTTATTCTGATAATCTCACTGAGACAAGAAGCTACTATAAGTCTGACTCCTTCACAAGGATGCTCCAAGAATCTTGGATGAATTAAAGTAAGCATTGTTGGTTTGAGTGCCCAATTTAGGACCCTCAAATCTGATTGGCTCACTTTAGGAAGATGTGATTCTAGCTTCTCCAAATTATGGAAAGTTTTTGCGGTCATCTTTAGGTCTTTCAAATCAGATCCAAGTGCAAAGAGCCAATTCCCTACCTCAAACTCTTTTTGCAAATCCCTTATCTACTCTAGCTGTAGGATGGCATGTATCCCCTTTGAAAATGGTTTGTTGTTTGGTTTTTCTCTTTGATCCAAGGAAGCATTGCAGCTCCAAGCACCTTGTGCAAGTGAATTTTCAAACTGTAGCTGGTACTGAATTCTTTCTAAGTCATTAAAGCTTTTTCTAATATTTGTGCACAAATTAGGCTCTGGCAAAATCATTTTTTCACAACAATATGAATTCATCCTAGCAAAGCAATCTAAAAAATCTCAGGTGAGAAAAATGTTACCCAGATGCAAGGAAATGATCTCTCCTCAAGCTCTGCGCCGACTCTGGAAATTCTGCAACTGCTGCTCTAAGACTACACTGTTGCCTGACTTCGGCCTCTGATTTACCCACTGAAAACTGCTCAGAAAATTATAGGAATTTGGGAAGGTGATCCTTGCCCAAAACCCATAAAAACCTAGAAAGGATTTCCTCTAATTCCAACCTTCAAAATATGACCCTTTGTAGTTTGGCCCTCTTTCAGTTTCATTTTCTGGCACTGCAGCTACTACTGTCAATCAGTGCTCTCCAAAATCCCTGCCAACCTCCTCAAATGGCTCTCCTATAAATCTCCCAACACCCCAGCTCTAAAATACCACCAATGCAGCTCCCACAAATGAGCATCCTATAATGATTGCGCAGGCCCTTCTAACCAAAATAGCTACAACTGAAAACTGGAAACCCACAGGTTGATCCAAGATTGAAGCTTTGATACCACTGTAATATCCCGGATGGGATATTTTAGTTAAATTTGCACAAATCAATCTAAACCCCAAAATATGCCATAAAATCAACATGCATTTAACAGAAGATTTCCATGTAAAATTAAACACATAAAATACTGCAATCTAATACCACATAGAATAGAAAGAATCTCAGGTTTTATTATAAATAATAAAAGGGGTTTACAAATAGATCTGACCTAGAAAGAGCTGAGATGGAAAACTGGCCAACAATACAATCTGCTGCACTGCTACACGGCGATGGCCTCCAAAACTGAACTGCTGCACTCTCCCTCCGGCAACAGCTACCACTGAATCCACTGAAGCACCTGTTGGAGATCTGAATGATCCTCACTCAAATATCCCTGAAGCTTTGGGAAACTTCTGAATGAAGTCTCCTCAAGGAGAGTTGGGTTTTCGTCCAACACTTACAAATCACCCGAGGGTTTCCGTCCTGGGGCTACGGCTAAAGTAGAGAACCACGTCTCAAACCTCTTATACAAGAAAACGATATGATCCAAAAGATATCTCTCAGTGGCCTCCTCCCTTTCTTTTATAGATCTCTTGGAGCCTTCTAGAGCATTATTTTATTATTATTATATTCATGGAGCACTTTTCCCTCTTATTAAAATATTCATTTTTAATGCAGAAAAGAGTAAATCGGCTACCACGTCTCCTCCGGTCACTGAAACTCATGTCCAACTGTCCCATCATGGAGGTATCCTCGTCCCGGTTCCAGTGAGCTATTACACTAAGGTGTTCTGTCATGTATTCCTCCCGGAATGCCACCGTGAGCGTAATTAGCTGAGTTAAGCCCATAAATAACTCAAATTTCCGAAAGTTGTCGGAATGCACCGGAACGAAAGCCAAACTGCTCAGATGATGGAATATATCAAGCGAATGCCACCCGACCACATAGAAACTTCTCAAAACTCCTCCAAAAAGCCCCTGGGCCTGTTGATGACACCAACCTGTACCTGTGATTGGTCTGCTCCTAACTCTGGAAGTCCCTCCTAGCCCTGTCATAGGTGACACCAAAAAAGGGAATATATGATGTATATATTGGGCATTAGTATCTGTGATGTTTATGTCTGGGCTGTAGGAAAACTCAAGGGAGCCGTTGCAGAGATGTTGGGACTAAGAGGGAGACCTCCATCATCTAAACTCCTAAGCAAATGATGTTGTTGAAAAGATGGATCAAGCCACTGTGGAGGCTGCTCGTGCCATGCTATGTGACCCAGGTGTGCCGAAGTTTCTATGGGGAGAAGCTACGAACACTGCTGTGTGCATTCAAAATAAATGCTCGCATTGCGCATTGGACTCCAAAACTCCCGAAGAAGTCTTCTCTGGTAAGAAACTTGATGTTTCTCATTTTAGAGTTTTTGGTTGTCTTGTTTCCTTTCATGTGCCGAAAGAAAAGAGAAGCAAGTTGGATGCTTCTGGGAAGAAAGGAATGTTTGTGGGCTACAACGAAACTTCGAAGGCATATAGGATCTATGTGTCTGGTCAAAGAGAAGTGGAGATAAGCCATGATGTCACCTTCGATGAAGACGCTACCCTCCGGAAAGTGATGAACATTCCTATCTCCAAAGAAGACAATGATGCAGCGATAGAAAAGCAGGAAGTGCGAAGGATGAATCGTTGCTCGATGTTGAAGGTCCAATGGGCCCTATTGATCTTCCTGCTTCTGGTAGGAAGAGACCCTCATGGCTCAGGGATACTCCGCTAAGAGACATATGGCCCCAAGGGGGACATTTTGTGAAAGCAAGAAGCTGAATCGATACCAAGGGTATCTAGCAGCCATGAGTACTATTGTACAATCTGAGCCTGGATCTTTTGAGGAAGCCGTAAAGCATCAAGTTTGGAAGGATGCTATGCACTAAGAGTATGAGTCCATAATGAAGAATGATGTTTGGGATGTGGTTCCAAGACCGTAGGACAAAGCAGTTGTCACCTTGAAATGGCTCTACAAGATCAAGCATGGATTTGATGGAAGTGATGAAAAGTTCAAGGCAACATTTGTTGCCCAGGGCTTCTCTTAAACAAAAAGCATTAACTATGATGATATATTTGCACCTTTGGCTCGCTTTACGACCATCCGATCTATTATTGCCCTTGCCGCTATGCAAGGATGGAGTCTCCATCAGATGGATGTGAAGACCGCTTTTCTGCATGGGTCGATAAAGGAAGAATTGTATGTGGAGCAACCTCTGGGGTTCAAAGTCCAAGATAGAGACTCTCATGTATGCAGGTTGAAGAAAGCTCTCTATGGGTTGTAGCAAGCACCCAGGGCTTGGTATGAGAGGATTGATAGCTACTTGATGAAGCTGGGCTTCTCTTGAAGTAATGCTGATCCAAACCTTTACTTCAAGGTTGATCGTGAGAAACCTCTCATACTGGTTCTCTATGTGGACGATCTCTTCCTGACAGGTGTTAACCCTCTCATTCATCGGTGTGTTAGCTTCCGAGTTCGAGATTGAAGACCTGGGACTGATGCATTACTTCCTAGGCTTGGAGGTCTAGCAGAGACCTGGAAAGATTTTCCTATCTTAAGGAAAATATATTAGGAAGCTGCTGGAGAGATTTGGTGTGGTGGACTATAAGTCCGTGTCGACACCGATGGAGCTCAACTTCAAGAAGTTGTGTGGAAATGCTGCTGGGCCAGCATTGAGAAATCCTATCGAGTATCGCCAACTTGTAGGTGCGCTGGTGTTCTTAGTGAACTCTTGTCCGGATGTATGATTTGCAGTGAACGTTTTTCACTGGGTTGGTGCTGAAAATCTCTTAAGATATCTCCGAGGCACGATAAACCATGGGCTGAGATACACTGCCAGGAGCGGGACACTCCATGGATATTTCGATGCCGATTGGGCTGGTAGTGTGATGGATCACAAGAGCACATGTGGATGCTTCTTTACACTTGGTTCTGCTTCGATGAGCAGGAACCAGAAGTTGGTAGCTTTGAGCACTGCTGAGGCCGCATACATTGCTACGAGCATGGCCTATTGTGAAGCGATTTGGTTACGAAAGCTCTTCAGTGAGTTGTTCGGCCATGTGCTAGATACCATAGTTATCTTTTGTGATAACCAGAGTGGGATTCGGTTGTCAGAGAATCCCATGTTTCACGACCGATCCAAGCAGGTACCACTTTGTCCGGGACATGGTACGTGGCGCTGTAAGGCTCATATAGGAACTATGAGAAGGTCGCAAATATTCTCACTAAGCCCTTGGGGAAGGTCAAGTTCCTAACCTTCCGTGAGAATCTTGGAGTCGTGAAACGGTCCTGTTGAACGATGAGTTGTGAAAGATCCGGGTCCGGTTGGATGATGAGCTCCAGGAGCTCCAGGACGATGAGCTGTGAGAGCTCTAGGACGATGAGCTGTGAAAGCTCCAAGTCCTGTTGGACGATGAGCTTCGGGAGCTCCAGGGGGGCGTGGGAATAACTTCTTGAAGCTATAAGCAACCACAGGGCTAGGCTTGCCAAATCTTGTTGGTGTGCTTCCGACCCCACCGTGATGACATTGAGTTGGTTCGCCTCTCTTTGGTCTATGCCCTGCATGTATCCTACCCATGGAGTGCGGGACTCATGGGAAGTACCCCTCATCTTGGCCAATGAGGTGTGAAAAGTTAGAGACCATAGCAAGACTGATGGACGCATCGGGGATTGCCGTACTCTCTATGACAGGATTACTGTCTATGATAGGATGACATGTGTCCAACGACTTGATCGGGGATCAAGTGAAGTGGGGTCTGGGACCTTCGACTGACTTCGGGTCAGTTAAACTAACTTCAAGTTAGTATGAGACTCTTTTGAGTCTTGGAGAGGTTTTAACCTATGAGCTGACTTCGGGTCAGCCGGGTGTGATTTCTTTGTGACTCACCGTTTGAAATAAGGATGCCAGTAAAGCATGTTATGGCAGGATGACGCATGATGTTTGGATTGCACAAGTGGACGGAGTTCTCCCTAGTTGAGAGGGAGTGTTAATTTTGGGCAACTAGGTCCAAACTCCGGGTTGTGTTGCTCAGATGATGATCCCTATATTTTTATTGGATTCCTCTTTCGAAGAGGTGTAAGATTGATCTAAAGATCATCTCGATCGGATGAGCAGAACATGTATTTTGAATTTATTCCACTTATGTGCTAGGTCGGCCTGGAATATAATATAGACTTAAATGTCTTAAAGGACGTGTCTGTAAGGACTCAGTCCATCAATTTATACATGAACTTATCTCATTGACAGATGTAAACGTAAATTCAAACTACATGAGGCCAGCAATAAAATTTATTTTACATAAGTAACTGTCTTACAAAATAGAAATACCTGAAACCTGAAACATAATTTAAGCTTGCATAAGTAGCTATCTTACACAGAGAAATACCTGAAAACTTGAAACAAAACCTGATACGAACTGATGATTGCTTGAGCTGTGGATCTCCTGTGAACGCAGCGGCAGATTACAAAAATAATCGGTTCCTCCCAGCCAATTTAGGAAACAATCCTAAATCCAGAGGACGCCTCCTCTGCCCCTGTGCCCAGAATTCCGAGAACATCGAGTCTCCCTTCCACAGTTTATCAATTTCATCAAAACATCCAATTTTATGCAAGAACAACAGACCCCTTCTCCTTCATGTCTCATAGTTTAAATAACTTTCCCCTCCACCGCCATCGCATTCCTCCACCGCCACAACTCCATCGAGATTTTATCTGTATTAATGTAGATATGAATGTATTTATGGAGATACGATTCACATTAATGTAGATGTGAATGTATTTTTGGAGATGTGATTTACGGTTGTCTTTATTTATGGAGCTTTTGACTTTAATTTAAGTACTCTTTAAGATTAATTTTTATATTTTTATATTCATTTTTAACTTAATGAATTAACTTTATATTTTTAATTAAATTAAATTATTTTCTTTTATTAGTCCACTTACATATAATTTATACTTAGTTATGTATATATATATTTTGAATGATGTTTTTATCATATCTCGGCGAGATAAAATGTAAGGTGATTTTCAATTTGTCTTCTAACTTCGGTAATATTAATATTAGCAGATACGTATACTAGTGCGATGTGTGCGATATATGCATGTGTAGCTATCAAATGCGTATATCGTATACATGCTAATATTATTTTGCTTATAATTTGGGAATGGGTGGTTACATACTTCCTCCCTTTGGAAAACTTCGTCTCGAAATTAGGGTTTCATATGCTCATATCAATAATAGTGTTTTAGAGATTAGGGTGATTGTAGAAGGCTTGTATTTTAAGATTGAATTTTCATTTGAATATGTATATATTTGTAATTTAATTGTTACTTCCCATCTCAACCGAATCTCCAAACTATTCTAAAATTATCCTATCTTTTCTAATCTCTTCCACTCCCATCCTATCCGTCCTCTACAGGAATATGCCATGGCATCAATTTTACTAATCCATTCATAGACCTTAAGGATATCAGCGTCGATTACGTCGACCTGATATTCTTGTAGGCATCCGACAGTCATCATCACACGTCTAGGGGAGCGTGACTCACACAGTCCTCCCATGACTCCAGGTATTGGAGGATAAATGGTGGGCAACACCTCCACCCTTTCCAGTAGGACCAGGGTCAACACCCTATCGTGGAATCTCCGGGAGTCTCAACTGTTCTTGGAATTCTGTCATCATGTGGATTATTTCGGTAATCTGTGTTCTGCAAGGTAATCATTTGTACACAATCTGCAATGTAAACACTCGTACACACATTACAACATATGCATTTATATGTTCATAACAAATTGTTATCCATATAACAATTTCTACACATGCCAAATATATTGCTATCTACGATATTGATCCTAGAGTTCATATAACATACTTGGTTAAAACACTCGTACACATATGTATCAATATGTCCAATACAATTTCTCGTTTTAGATACTGCTCCTGTTTAGTTCATACATGTTCCATCTTAGATGTATTGTTTTAACCATTTTCAATCTATATACCGATATGTTTCACTTTGATATTTAAAAGGTAGTTACTCTTCTATTTCCTTTCTTTCAATCATATTGAGATGCAAATGAAATGAATTGATAGATAATGTCATTTATAATGTGATCTATGATCTAAATTTCATATCCCTGCAATGATAATTTAAATGACATTTTGCATATTGGTATCCATGCACTAGTAAGGTCAAACAATAGCATGTATTTTGTATTGCTACAGTTAAGTAATATCCATTCTTTATGGGTATCCATGTACCAGCAAAATAAACTTCATCTTTTCATGTGATATTTCAAAATGATAGTTTTAAGCGTCTAAAATAGAGTAATTATATACAAAATAGAGTTTTCAGTTCCTCAAAATTAGCGCAAGTTGGGTATTTTGACATATGATCTTTATATTTCCTCAGGTAGCCGATCTAATTGATAATGGGTTATAGCAAGGGTGGGTCTTCTTGTTAAATTGGTAGGATAAAAGATTGAAACTGCATATGAATAGTTTACAAATGAGCAGTTTTTCTAAGAAATAGTTCCTTTAGACTTCCGATGCAACTTAATCTATTGGTTAATGCCAAGACAATATTTATGCATAAAGATAGAACCGGAAATTATAAATATTAATCAAGGTTTAAAACATAATTCAAAGTTTACAACTTGCCCATCTTCCATATTCAAAAGATACAAACGGGAAGGAAAAGCAAAATGTAAACATTTCTTTTGTAAGGGATCTGGATCTTTGATTCCTTCCGCAATAGTCTAATTTAAGAATTAAGTATATTAAAGTCTCAACATGAATGAGTTATATGGGAGTTTAAGTCTTAACTTTAACCTGATTATAGAGATCTAGATTTAGGAAGTTAGCATTGCACTAAGCTAGAACCAACTATAAGTAGAAGGTATTATTCAATTTAAACCTGATTTATAAAGTAGGTACTGATACTATGGTTGGAACAGCAATACGCAAACGATATTATCCCAACAAAGGATTGTGATATAGCACATTATGTAATACTAGATGGATTCGAAAAGTTCTAGAAAAATGACCATTCTGTAAACCCTATCTGCATGAGGAAGAACCCTAAAACTCTGAAAGTTGTATGTTCACGGATTTGTATTCCAAATAAAATAAAATAAAAGTTAAGAAAATCAAGATGGAGACATTTTTAAGAGCTCGCATGATATAAAATCTATCAAAATTCACTCATGTTTATAGAAGGATATAGATCATTACAGAAACATTCGAAGACCAAAATAGTCTAGTAAATTTTGACAGGGACAGGATACAGTGAATATAGAAACTATTTTAACTACTATCTTGACAATAAAAAAGGATGTCCGTTGCTCACATTTAAAGGATGTAATGGTTAGCTCAGACGCTGGGGCAGTTGGTACTGACGACAGTATTGGTGGTGATGACAACGGTCGTAGTGGTATCAGTGTCACTACCAGCTGACCTTGTTGTCGATGTATCTCTACCATCGCAACTTTGCCTTAGTCAAGAGATATGGTTACTACCATCGACCTTACAGGATGGTTTCTTACCTTCTTAACATATGTTTCATCCATCAATTTATCTCAAATTAACTTAGCCTTTTATGTGGTTGTATCTCACTTTACATCTAACGGTCTTGTCATAAGGTCCCTAGTCATGTTTTCATTACCATTCTATCTTTCTTCAAGAGTTGACCTCTTTGGGGCAACACTCCGCCAACTAATCTTTATATATGCCTAAATAATTACCATGAATCATCTTATATAGTGTCATAATGTCCCTAATTTCTCTTTCCTAAACCATTTTGTTTTCCTTTCCATGAAATGCTATGTTTCCATATTATTTTGTTTTGGACATCAATATACTCTTATGGTTGTAAATGGCTAATTATCTATCTTAACAATGACATAATGGTTGAATCTCAAAATATCCAATTTAGTGAATATTCAGCTATACTAATTTAAACCTTTCCTCTCCTCCTTAAACCACTCACACATATACTTGGATAGTAATTAAAGTATCAACATAAGAAAGCGGTATAAAAGATATTTACATAAATTCATATCATCAATGGTTATAGTTATCAGCTAGTAAGATATATACATGGAAATTTCAACGTCACTTGAAGAATGAAATATTTCAATTGCATAAAACAATCAGGATAGTTTCCATTCTAACGTCCAAAATTTTACAGAAAAATTTTGATGTCAAAAGTGATGTTAATGTGCCCAATTTATAATAATTTGAATGTACTTCAAACTCTACTTGCACGATATACAAAATCTTAAACTTCATTGTGAAAAAAATCTGCCGCTGATATCCAAGGATCAACACAAAATCTCGGGAAATAGTTAGAAACTAAATTATTTCCCATTGTGATCATTCATCCTAGTACCTTCAACCTAGTCTAACTGACCCCTAGATTAACTTTGTATTCCCCAATACTTAAATCTATGAACTGAAGTTCTCCTGAAGCCATTTCTACTTGTCTGAAATCGTTTGCTTTTCAACCTTATACCTCGTTTACTTTACATATGTATATCTCATTATTTTTATATGCATTTCACTCTATTATCTCAACTTCTATTTTCTCTTTATATATATATTTTTTTTTTTTAAATTTAAATTTTTATTTTTATAATCCTCATTTATAATATAATAATATTAAAATCCCTTATAGTAAAATTATCAATACATATTTATATTTATAATGACTTTAGTAGAGTATTAAATGAAAGAGACAAAACTCTTTTGGACGACATCAATGGATGCTTATCTAGCTTTATCATTTAAATGATATACTTTAGAACTAACCTGGGCCCATATGAGTGTTGAGAGAAGAAATGCTTACATTTAGATGCAAAAGTATCATTGTTTTAAAATATATATATGTGTTCTCAAAATGCATAAGAAGTTTAATGATTGAACTGAACCCAACCTCAACACGTATCTTTTTTTTTTTACAAGAGCGGTTATGATTTTGTATTAGATCTTGGCCAAATGCCATCCAAGGTTACAATGTGTCGGGCCTAGCCCTTAGATTTTCTGTCTTTGTCTGAGAATAGGTTCCAAGTGTTGGAAATCCTTCAGTTTTCCACATGACTAGATGTTCCATATTTGTTATTTTTCCTAACTTATATAAACACACAAATTGTTGTAAAATAAGACGAAAAAACATGGCAACTTTATGGGATGGAGTCCCACTCCTCCATTTCATCTATCAAAAGGGAGCCTTCTGAAAGCAGCACCGCCTTGTTGGCTTCCGAATCTGCCTCTTTATTGTTTTCTCTCAAAACATGGAGAAAGCTTGCAGTTCGAAAGTCTTTCAGCATGCTTCGAATTCTTAATATTGTTCTAGCTAGTCGAAGATCTGAAGGAGAGGAGTTCTCCACTAGAATTTTGATGATAGTCTGGGAATCTCCTATGACACTTAAATCTGAAATACCAGAGGCCTTTGCTTGTTTAATACCCTGCAGAAGTGCCAAGGATTCAGCTTGAATGCTTGTTGAGTGCCCGAGGCCCCATGCATACTTAATCTCTGTTCTGCCCTCCTTGTTGTTTATAATTCCTCCTGCCCCAGCGAGACCGGGATTGCCTTTCGCGGCCCCATCGAAGAATAAGCAATGTCTATCTTGTCTGATGAGTAAATCTGATAGTTCTTGTTTGTTTCCTCTGAATTGCCACTCTTTTGTGTTATTTTGCTGCCTTGTTTCGTCAGAGAAGTGTAAGCCCATTGAGTCTCCCCAATCTAGGTCCTTTTGATTTAAATTGGCTTCCGATAACTGATCACCCAAGTTTTCTTTCCAAAGATTTTTTACTTTGATGCTGATGAGATGAGGATTTAGTTTTTCATTTCTAAAAATTCTTCTGTTTCTCTCGAGCCAAATTTGCCAGCATGTGAATTTAGGCAAGGAAAGCCATGCTTCTTTGAATCTTTCGTTTTTAGGGAGAGTTCCTGGATACAAGCTATGCCAATTAGCAAATAAATCTGATATAGAGACAGGGAGGTTAAATTCTGTATTCCAAAATTTCATAATGATCTGCCAAATTGCTTTAGAAAATTTGCATTCCAGTGTAATGTGCAGAGCGCTCTCTTCCATTTCACAGCACAGGTGGCATCTGGATGGGCCTTGAAAACCTGTTTTTTTAAGTTTATCTTCTGTTAATATCGCCTTATGGCACAGCAGCCAGCAATAAAAATCGACCTTTGGCATGGATTTATATTGCCACAGCGCCTTCCACACAGTGGGATTTGGGGCGACGTGTGGACGTTCTTGAGTGCACCTATACCCTTGCGCTACCGTGTAGAAGCCTGAACCTGTTCCCCAGCCCCTAGCATCACGTTTGCCTGAATGAAGGGGCGATTTTCCATGGAGCATTGACAACAATTGAAGTCTGGCCTGCGCGTACTCTGGAGGCACGGGAGGTAAGCGCCAGCGCTGCCAAACTCTGTCCGAGAACTGTGAGATGTCCCACAGTGTGATATACCGAGCGCATTCCATCCACTGTCTCAGCGCTTGCAAGGAGGTGATCGATGCTAAGGGTGGATGCATCATTATGCTGTCTTCCCAGATCTTTACGTTTTTACCATTGCCCGGTATCCAAAACGAATTTTCTTTGATGAGAGCCACTGTTTTGTGGCAGCGCTTAACCAAGTGTGTTCCTGTTGTGGGCAGAGTATTTTCCAAAGATCTTTTCCTGCTTCCCGTGAGATATTTTTTCCAGAGGGCTCTTTGTGCCCAGCCTGGGTGAGGAGCGATGATTCGCCAGTATAGCTTGGCCCCCATGGCTATATTTTGGGAACAGAGATCTTTGATATTTAGTCCTCCTTCCATCAGAGGCAAACAGATTTTCTCCCATCTGATTAGCGGAATTTTTCTGTCATTTAATTTGCCACCTTTCCAGAAAATTTTTCGGATGTAGGCTTCCATTTTCTTTATAATGCCTGAGGGTGCTAATAGCACAGAAAATTGGAATATAGGGAGACTGCTTAAAACTGACTTGATTAGAACAAGTTTGCCTGCAAGATTAAGCCATGAAAAGCCCCAGGCTTGAAATTTTGTCTTGAATTTGTCTAAAAGGGGGGCCCAATCTCTGCAGTAAACCAGGCTTCGAAAGATGGGGAGTCCCAAGTATATAAAGGAGGACCAATTGAGGATGGCAGCAAAGTCCAGAATTCTGGATATGGCTGAGAGAGAGTGAGCAGAGATGTTCCAGCAGTAGGCTCTACATTTGCCTTTGTTTAGGCTGCTTCCTGTAGCATCGCTGAAATCATCTAGAACTTCCTTAAACCTAATGGCAGATCGAGCTGTGGCAGCCCCCAACAGGAGGGTATCATCTGCAAAGAGCGTGTGGTTTACATTTTTCACACCTCTGGCTATATTAAGCCCCAAAATCTCCTGATCTTCCAGTTTCTGATCTAGGAAGAAGCTTAGGGCAGAGACTTGGAGAACGAAAAGCAGCGGTGAGAGGGGGCAGCCTTGCCTGAGCCCTCTTGATGCTTTGAAGAAGCCAGCTGCTCTCCCATTCACCAAGGGGGCAATCCATGGATCTGCAATGCTAGCCCGAATCCAATTTACAAAACCTAATCCAAAGCCAAACCTTTTCAAAACTTCCCAAAGGAAGCTATGTCTGACCCGGTCGAAGGCATTTGCCAGGTCAAGTTTAATTACCATACCCTTTTCTTTTCGAAGTTGACTCGAATGGATCGCCTCTTGCACCAGGATGTAGTTATCAACAATCTGTCTCCCCTGAACAAATCCTCCTTGATTCTCAGGAATGATCATTGGAAGGATGCCTGCTAGCCTGTTTGCTATTACCTTTGTGATTAATTTATATCCAATGTTGCAGAGAGAGATTGGACGAAACCGACTGAATTCTTTTGCACCCTTTTCCTTGGGGATAAGGGCCAGGAAGGCAGAATTCGTGCTGCCCCCAATTTTTTGGCAATGTTGTGATTTCAGGATCATCTTGAAGAGATCTTTCTCCACAATCTGCCAGCAAGTTTGTAGGAATCTGGCCGTGAAGCCGTCCGGTCCTGGGGCTTTATCAGGGTCCATACTGTTCAGAGCCTCTTTTATTTCTTGAATGGAGATCTTAGCTTCGAGCTGCTGATTAATAAAGGGGGAGATCTTTGTAGGAATCGCCTCCAAAAATTTGGAATTTGGATCAGTCTCTCCCTCTTCTTTGTAGAGATTTTGGAAGTGGTTGAAGGCTGCCTTCTTTATACTCTCATTGTCTTTGTGGGTCAAATTGCCATCTTTAATTTCTGCTATAGAGTTGATACTTTTCCTTGCTTGAGCTTGTTTATGGAAGAAAGCAGTATTTCTATCACCCGCTTTGAGCCATAGACTCCTGGATTTTTGTCTCCAGTGCTCTTCTTCTGAGAGGCAGGCTTTGTGATAGATTTGTTGAAGCACCTCCTCCTTGTCTAAAACTTCTTCGGTGATTTCTACATCCTCACTTTGGGCTTGGTGTTGGATAAGGTTGTCTTGGGCCTGCTTTCTCTTTTGAGCAGGGGTGGGAAGAGCTTTGGCCCATGTTTTGAGGGCAGCTTTTAACCTTCTAAGCTTTTCTTCCCATATGAAGAAGGGAGAGCCCTTCACTGGCAATTTCCAACTGTCTTGAACCAAGTTAATAAACTCAGGCTCCTTGACCCAAAGAGCGTTGAACCTGAAAGGGATGGGACCCAGATCCTTGGGTCCTGACATTTCTAACATGATGGGTTTATGATCTGAGACACTGCAAGGGAGGATGTGTAACCTGGAGTCTAAACCAAGCAGTAGAAAAGAACTCTGCACTAAACATCTATCAAGTCTAGCAGCAATATAACCAGGGCCTATTCTTTTATTGGTCCAGGTGTACTTACCGTTATCTGGAGGGATATCGAGTAGGTCCCAGTCCTGCATGAGGTCTTCCACCCACTCCCTTGCTGGGTCCCTAACAATTGTGCCTCCTCGCTTTTCCTCCGAGCGTAGGGTAATGTTTAGATCACCTGCAATAATGAGATTTCCCAGGTTCTCAGTCTCCGCCAGTTGTCTGATAGAGTCCCAGCACTCCCTTTTCTCGCCTATATTATTAGGAACATAGACATTGAACAGACAGATATCCTCCCTTGTTTCTTCCGAGCATAGCTTCAGGAATAGCCAATGGCTGTTGTGTACCTCAGAGACCAGTCTGAACTTGAGGGGGTTCCAGAGAGAGCCCAAACCCCCGGAGGCTCCCCTTGATGAAACTGCTAGTCCGCTGCTTCCCTTCCAAAACTTTTTGTTGATTTGGAGAAACTCTTTGTCCTCCATTTTAGTCTCCTGGATCAGAAGAATATCCGGGGTTTCTCTTCTTATTAGGCTTCTTATTGCTTCTTCTTTTACTTTACTCCCCATTCCTCTGCAGTTCCAGGAGATGGTCTTCATCATTTATTTCTTTGATGGGAGGCTCCCCTGGAGCCATGTGCTTGATTTTTGGCCGTTTTCGTGTTCTTGCTGAGAAGTTTTTCCAACGTGGGCTGACTGCCCTGGAGTTTGTCTTTGTAGGTTTCCTGGTCTCTCTTTTCTCTTGCAGATTTGCGTCCCCTTGCAGATCTTCTTACCGAAGTCTGCGTGTCTCCGATTTCTCCTTCTTCCTCGGACTCTTCTGAGTCATGTTCCTCCTCAGAGGCTTCTGTTTGCTTTTCTTTATCCCTTGCCATGGTGCTCTCTTCGGGTCTTGTTCCTGCTGAGGTCGCTTTTTCTGCTGGTTTGTCGGTTCTCTCCTCTTCCCTGGGGGCTTCTTCCGCAGAGCTTAGGATCTCGTACCTATTTTCTTGACTTCTTGATGAGGATACGTTTTGGGCAGCGGCAGGTTGAGATCCTTGTGCCCCGGATTTCTTGTGGTTTGTCTTTGGCCTTTTGACTTGATTCCAGCCTTCCTCCTTTCCTTTTTCTGGATCGCTTTTATTTGGGCATCCTCTAGCAAAATGTCCGTAAATGTGACATTTACGACATTTGAAGGGGAGCTGTTCATAGTCCAGGACTTGAACATGCGTCCAGCTTCCAACCTTTAGTTTGATGGCCTCCGGGAGACCCACCTCGAGATCTACCTCGACACAGATCCGGGCGCAGTCATATTGATCATTGTTGCTGGCTCTATCTATGAATTTGCCCAGTGAGTTGCCAATGTGTTTGAGAGAGTCCCAGTTCCAGCAGTGTACCGGTAGGTTGGGGAGCCTAACCCAAACGGGGACAGCCGACGGTACGTCTACAGCCGGATCAAAGTCTGGGGTCCATTTGTTGAGGTATAGGCCCTGAGGTCCCATGAAATAGGGTCCATTCCTGAAGATCAGGTCTTTATCCTCCTTGGTGTTGAATTCGAACAGGAAGTAGCCTCTTCCAAGAAAGTACGAGGTGACTTTATTCTTGATCAGCGGCGTCCAATTCCTGACGACCCAGTTTTCGGTTGATTTAGGAGAGGGCCAGAGACCCGTAAATTGTCCCACCAAGGCTCGATCTGCAAGCGACAAGGCAACCTGGATCGGCCCCTCAGGAGGAAGGTTTACCTCTGGTACATCATCGAGCTTCTTAACGAACTTTGATGCGTCAGGCTTCTTCTTCTTAGGCAGCGAAGCAATCAAGGAGGAGAAAGCGGCAGAGTCATCCGGAGGAGAAGACTGTGAGGGCCCGAGAGGCGAGCCTTGGGTCTCCATAGTCTAGATCAGAAGCTCACGTTCCTTTTCCAGACAAGAGGCATTTCCAAAGCCGAGCAGAAACAGATCCGAGGTGCAGCTACGGATCTGGGCAGCAGATCGAGTCTCAGATCAGATGGCACCGCTCTAGGGAGGCCAGAGGCGAGATCTGGAGTCTGAGTGGCGGATCCAAGAAGGAGAGGGCTGTGAAGGCTGGATCTAGCTCTCCAAAGGCCGTGGGGGCCGAAGCTGCAGCACGAGGGCCGTGTGCAGCTCTCATGCAAAGGCTGCGCAGGCCAGCAGAGCAGCGCGTTCCTTCTCAATTGTTAAACCGTATTCGGAGTACAGTCTGTATCAACCTCAACACGTATCTTAATTTAAAGTAAATATATTAATTTTAAATAACAATTATATGACAAAATCATTGTTCTAATCCAGGGTTAGGCTTCAATATCAAAGGTTGATCGCCTTTGGCTTTGTTTTTATTTTATTTTAAATTCAATTTAATCAGACATATATTTGGTCAATTGGACTTTTATTTTAGACGTTTCAGAAAATAAATGTTATTTTCTCTATTTCCATCCTATATGTTCAATCGGCTTGAACCCACTGTGTGAAGGTGCATTTGTTATATATCTTTTGGAGGTTGGCGGTTCGAATCCCCGCCCGACCGTCCGATGAACTTCCGCATAGTTACAAACTATAATTGGCAAACATATTAATGCGATAGCATTATAGTTCCGAACCATATATATCATATGATATATATCAATTATATGCGGCGGCATTTTTGATATAAAGTCCGGTGGTTATACATTGCTACATCCAGCGGTTTCGTTGACTATACATAGCAATGTATTAAGTATATTCTCCGGCGGTAATAAACCTTTAATATGGTAGTCAACAGTTTATTGTATACTTTATATATAGAAAAAAAATCTGGTTTTCTTTAATGATGCTGACAACAGAAGGAACTTGAAGCTTCCTATATTGCTATCCTCACTGCCCACCAAAATCTCAATTACATATATATGAGCAAGGGACAGCAGTCCGCCAAGAACCCTAATTGCTATCGACCACATGCATTTGTCGGCTTACCCTTAAAATATTTTGAGCGTGGTTAATGGATGTAAACGCTTTCAACAACTAAACGACACAGTCCACGGCGGTGATTGCAATGCGTATAATACAAGTGAAATGTAATGCGGTGAAATTTCTTATTTTGACTCATTCGTTTTCCATTCCACCAAATTTGGTGACACTGCTATGCCAAAATTTGGCACTCACCACGTTTGTTTTGGTGAGTTTAAAGGGCCAAGGGTGTTAAAGTGGCAGTGCGCGCCTTCTTCAGCCCAATTTATTTGCTATTGTGGTTAAATTACACGCATACGAAAACGAGGGAACAGGATTTGTGCAAACTTTTGGCTAATGCTGGTTTAGTACCTCTGAAGTTGAGGATATTATTTTACAGCAAACTAATTAAAATTATACACCCGAGCACTTGACACAAAGTTTGCCATTTCATCGGCTGAGTTAGCCGTCCACGTGGGTTCATGAGATATCCGGTCCCCCGGATCAACGTGCCAATGAGGCACTGGATCCGAATCCAAGTGTTAACATTAAATAATTTAAACCATTGTAAGGAAATTTATACAAGAGTTCAATGCACATTGAGATAAACCAAGAGCAAAGAGGCAGGGTAATGAGAAAACGAAAAGAGTCGATGAGGGAGGCGGTTAAAACGTTCAGTTCGCCTTCCTAACTGAAGAGAACGCTCAACAGGGAAAAATATTTAGAGAAAGGGGCGACAAAAGTAGAAAAGTAGAAGGCCACGCCAATAATAGTGCAGCCAAATGCAGACTAGAAAGAAGGGCATCAGAAAAATTGTCGAAATCAGCCATTTTCTAGCCAATTTCAAGCAGAAAAGCTAGAAAATGACAATCGATAATTGTCTGACGAAGATAGTCAATAAAGGTCGCAAGAAACAAATCGATGTAACCAAATAGAGCATTAAGGAAATGCTTGTGACGCGCAAACCAAACAATGAGAAGGTTGATAGCAGAAAATATAGTGAGAAAACAGAGTCAGATCTTGACATTCAGAAAAAGAGGTGATATAATCAACGAGATTAGGGGAACCTTGAAGAGCATGCTAACAGGAAAGTAGGTGATGAGAAAAAGTCTGGCCTAGAAAGGAAAATTGAGCATACAGATGAAGGAACACATCCTAGCATTATTTGATGAAGCGAGGGTTTAATGCAAGTTATCCCCTAAGTTTTGCATCGAACTAGAACCTATTGCTAGAATATACGTTAAATTTTGCTACTATTACAGGAAATTTACTTCGGTGAGCAATTGCAACGTTAAATGACAAAACCATGGTTTCCGCACAATTTATAACCACAAAATTTTGACAATCGTTCCTTCTTACCTAAAATTGTTGAGCGAGTTCATGGGACAGTTTGGAAAGGAGATTTAATGGGCCTGTATGGTCCCGAAAGGTTTAAACATAGCTCGGATACTATGTGTAAGGACTTAGTCCATCATTTTATACATGAACTTATCTCATTGTCAGATGTAAACGTAAATTCAAACTACATGAGGCCAACAGTAAAATTTATTTTACATAAGTAACTGTCTTACAAAATAGAAGTACCTGAAACCTGAAACATAATTGAAGCTTGCATAAGTAGCTATCTTACACAGAGGAATTCCTGAAAACTTGAAACAAAACTTGATATGAACTGATGATTGCTGGAGCTGTGGATCCCCCGTGAACGCAGCAGGTAGATTACAGAAATAATCGGTTCCTCCCAGCGAATTTAGGAAACAATCCTAAATCCAAAGGACGCCTCCTCTGCCCCCGTGCCCAGAATTCCGAGAACACCGAGTCTCCCTTCCACAATTTATCAATTTCATGCAAGAACAACAGATCCCTTCTCCTTTATGTCTCATAGTTTAAATAACTTTCCCCTCCACCGCCATCGCATTCCTCCACTGCCACAACTCCATCGAGATTTTATCTGTATTAATGTAGATATGAATTTATTTATGGAGATATGATTCACATTAATGTAGATGTGAATGTATTTATGGAGATGTGATTTACGGTTGTCTTTATTTATGGAGCTTTTGACTTTAATTTAAGTACGCTTTAAGATTAATTTTTATATTTGAATATTCATTTTTAACTTAATGAATTAACTTTATATTTTTAATTAAATTATATTATTTTCTTTTATTAGTCCACTTACATATAATTTATACTTAGTTGTGTATATATATATTTTGAATGATGTTTTTATCATATCTCGGCGAGATAAAATGTAAGGTGATTTTCAATTTGTCTTCTAACTTAGGTAATCTTAATATTAGCAGGTACGTATACTAGTGCGATGTGTGCGATATATGCATGTGTAGCTATCAAATGCGTATATCGTATACATGCTAATATTATTTTGCTTATAACTTGGGAATGGGTCGTTACAGTGTCACACACCCCCACAGATGATTATAAATAGGAGAGTTTTGGAGATCATTTCACACACATTGTGTGGAGGAAATTATCTTCTATCTTCTTGGTGCATCTGTGTTAGGGCTTTCTCATGGAGCTGAATTAGGGCTTCTTGATGTAGCGTTTTAGGGCTGTGTGACACGCTGGCTGAATGACCTATTAGAGACTTTGCTAGTTGAAGCATCCTGTTGATCGCCGTAACGTCATCATTCTTCTTCTTTTTTCTATTGTTGGCTTGTCTTCCATCGATCGATTTATTTGTTCTATTTGCTTCAGTTTTTTGTGCCCTAATCTGAAATGGCATAGAACATGTTCAGAAATTTACACTTGAGCTAGAGCCAGGGGTGTAGTCAGTCATCACAACCCCATACAAACATCCCAAGGCCTATTAGGATGAGATTGAGCGAGTTATTAAGGAGTTGTTGGCATTGGGGCACATCAGGCTTGTCCTGGTGAAGAAGGACGATAAATTGAGAATATGCATTGACTACTAGGCATTTAATAAGAAGACCTTGAAGAACTAGTACCCCATTCCCCGCATAGATGAGCTTATGGATGAGCTTAGAGGAGATAAATACTTCTCTAAGATAGATTTATGCTCGGGGTACAATCAGATACGGGTGAGGGATCGGGATATCCCTATGACAACTTTTAGGTGTCACTATGGCCATTTTGATTTCCTGGTTATGCCCTTTGGGCTGACCAATGCACTTGCTACCTTCCAATCCTTCATGAACCATGTGTTTCACAAGCAATTGTGCAGTTCGTGTTGGTTTTCTTTGACGACATATTGATTTATAGCAGGACGTGGGAGGAGGACCTATAACATATAGAGGAGGTGCTTCGCATATTGCAGGGGTAGCAGTTCTATGCGAAGATGTTAAAGAGCGAGTTTGGGTTGTGTTAATCGCTTGCCGATCGAGTCCCAACATCCCAGGCCTGTTACATGGCTTTATTCATCATGCTAGTGACATTTATACAATATCTCCGTAGGGCTGCGAAATCTGAGGACTGAAGAAGAAAATGATAAGAAGAAGAAGTAGAGTTTAAAAACTCTGTTGAACTGATGATATATGATGGTACAAATGTCTTCTGGTTCATCCTTGGGCATGGAGTCTTCTCATTATCATCAGGTGCCACTCCAGTGTTCAACATTTGGCTCCATATGGGGATGCATGCTAGATATGAAGTGATAGTGTGCAAGAACCTGGAATTTGTATCCACCGATCAAAGATATATATTAGCAATATCCATTCAAAATAACATCAAATAAAATCAAGTACATAAATGGAAATTTATTCTAGTAAACATAAATAACAATTTATTCATGAAAGAAATCTATTTAAACAAAACTGACAAGGGATAAGGTTAGGAATATGATACAAAAAGATGCCCTATATGCAGAGACCTCTGTCCATGCAAAGAATGCGAATTTGTTAAGCTAGTTAGAGACCAGAATTGTCGGAGCCTGAGCGAGCGTAAGCTTAGGGTTGAAAAAGGCGAAATTCTCTGTCAATTTGCAGTCAGAAACTCCCTCGACTTGAACACGAGATCTGTCATTTATGGTGGGACCGATATGGTTTGAATTGCCATCTTTTCTGCTAGTCGAGGGACCAGGGATGTAGTTTGTACGTAGGAGCAGAAGTTTGCTTCTACAGGACTGAGAATTCCTCTTTGTTCTAGGACGAATGCATCATTTGGCATCGTGATTCAGTATACCAAGGGTGGAGTACAATTGTCACTGCTTGGACAAGATTCTTAGTGGGAAAAAGGGGTTGTGCAAATCTCCTTGTAATATCCCCAAATGGGGATTAACAATAATAAAAGTGCAAATAGACAATTAACTACAAAAAAATAGAAACACCATTAAAAACACAAAGAATGAAGCCAAATCCAGTGCTAAGCCATTTTATTAATTTTGTCGGAAAGAGTACAAGATTGGTGCTTAGAAGGATAATGCCTGGGCCTGCTCTAGGTAGGCTGAAGAACAACTCTAAACCAGACAAAAATCTCTGCTAGAATGTGCTCTGCGTGGCTCTCCCTCTGTGCTGCCAGTCCTGGAACTGCTGTTGATCGCTGACTTCGGTCTGCTGTTTGGCCTATCTCCCGTGCTCAAAAAATTCCGGGCTTTTAACCCCGGGCTCTACTCACCAAACCCACAATAACTCGCGAAGGGTTTCCAGAAAGCTTGACCCTGGAAAATCGCCCCTTTGGGCTTGGCACGCTGGTCTGTTGGGTAACTCGGCCTTCTGGCTAAATTTGCTGGAAAATGCCTCTAAAATGTCACCAAAATCCCTGGTAGGAGGTGGCTAACCTCCCCTCCAAATCCTCCGGCAACTTTTCTGTTTAACTCCCTTCTTTCGACACTCTTCCTTGGCTGGACTGCGCTGCCTGGGCTGCCTCTACGTTGTTCTGAAGGGATTGTGTACTCTTGCTAATGTAGCTCTGAATCCTCCTCAAAAAATGGTGGAATCTCCTCTCCTAAGTGGGCACTCGAAGTCCCCCGAGGCAGAGGTTGAGATATCTGCTTGAAGATCTCTTGTGCTGAACAACATTGCAGACTTGGCTCAACAACTCAAGCGTGCTCAGGAAATGAAGACATAAAATACTAGGTGAATGAATGAGGAAATGAGCTGCCATCACTTCCTTTTATCAATTGAGCCCCCAACATTCCCTTGGGTCCACCATGGACTGCGCATTCCCCTCATCCAGCCACTCACTGCACTGCCCCCATAGAGCCTCTCCCATGCTGCCACCTAGGGAACTGCCTCCAAGTCGAATGTTGGCCAGATGGACCCCACTAAGGCCGCAATTTTTCCTTGTGAACTATAGGAGTAGGCTGTAGTTTTTCCCTTAATTATTAATTGTGGGTCCCAACCCACCTTATTTCTGCTTGACATTAGAAACATCAACGGTTATAAAAAATAATATCCTAATTAGCATAATTGCTAATTGGGGATATTACAGTCCTCCCCGCCCAAAAATTGCTTGTCCTCAAGCGATGCCTGAACAAGCATCCTCTCTAGTTGACGCTCCTCACTGTCACTGCAAAATGTGCCAGGGTTCCAGATGCGCCACTGAATCATCCCTGACCTCTGCATGTCCTTGATATGAAGGGACCCCTCAATACTCGAATCCCAAGCCATCTTGTCCAACATGAAGCTCCTCTCGCTCTCCTCACTATCCTGCCCTGTATAAGTACTTGTAGTCCCCTGTATACCATCAGTGAGTAGGGGATCATGATAGTGTGGCACTATGCCCATCTCCTCGTAAAGTCGTCCTACCATGTAGGCCATCCCATGCACTCTAGGAGTATACTCTCGAATGTACCACCCAATCCCTACAGAGATAGTGTCTTGCTCATGTGAGCTTCTCCTGATATCATTTTGCTGGCCCACCCGCCATGCTACTGAAGTCCCCCATGCTATCGGGGACTCACTAAAGCCCAATAGAAGATTTGCATGATCTCCCCCTATAGTAGCCAACTCATCCCAAAGGGTTATTGAGCTGTAAAGAGCAGTGATGATCATGCCCCCTGCCAAAATCAGAGTGGTGCCACCATGCTGACGCTGTGCTACTTTGATTATGACATACTCGCCACCATGTGCAGACTATTTCCTCCTCTCTTAAGGCCTAGTGGCGGGCGGTCTGTGAGAGGCAAGCTCATCCTGCCCGGGCATCTCCATGATGCCAATATCTACCCCTCCCCTGTCGATCTCGACCCTGTGCAACAACATGATAAGTCTACCTCCCCAAGCAGTGGTGGTCTCAATGATCCCTCATGGGTCAAACCCAAGGTGAACTGGATCACCCTCTGTCATGACCTTGTTGATCACACAATGGAGTGATCTCCCCGCCAATCGGATCCTTGGATCAACCAACCATATTGGGAGCTTATAACTCTGACTCTCTGCTGAATGATGCTGCGTAGCACTGCTATTTGCTAGAACTCAATTGGCCCTCATCTCTGCCCCTGTATGTAACCTATGGGTGGACCCCATGTATCAGGAGTTTGTCCCATGCAAGCTAATTTGCCCTGCTCCTGCCAGACCACACCGTGAAATTTGCTATTCCAACTCCTGAGGCTACACTTGGCCACTGCTCGGAGTTTGGGTGCCCTCTTGTAGACAAAGTCTACCATCCATTGTTCCTCAGGCTCCTATGACACCTCAAGTTGCGCCAGAAGGGCGTCATGCATATCCTTGAGCGTGGGCTCAAAGATTGTGCAAGTGCAACCTCTGCAGAAGATTGGACTACCCCCAAGCCTGCATCCACCAACTTGGGTCCTGACCATATGCCACAACTCAATAGCCTCTCTCCCAATGTACCGTGACCCATCCAACTGTCCCAGATGATCCTCTTGGGTCCTGTGGTTCGTGATGAGAGCATCAAGAGATGATATCCAGGTCCCCTGTGTCAGTGTGCAATGCCAGAGAGTGATAAATGGAAGCTCATGGTCGGCCCTGTGATTCACTCATGCTCCACATCTGAGTGTGCCAAACCCAACAGTGTGCATGATGTCCTTGTCAGGAGATCTCTCTGGCGACAACACTCCGTCAACCTATTGTGTGAAATCATGTTTGGCTGCACACAAGTACGCATCCCTACACTCCCCTGTATAGCAATGAACTCTGTGGCACAACTCCATGCACCATTGTTTACCAATGCTCAATGCCCTGTCCCCATGTACCATAGGGCATTCGATATGTGCCCATGCACCCATCATTCTGCTAGTACATCTGCCATGATGTAATCTACACCTCCTCAGTTGCCTGTAAACCTGAGTGGCCCATCACCACACCTACTAGAGGGGATATCTCTGCTGTGCCGATCTTTGGTGGCTCATGTGCCCCATAACACAATGGGAGAACATCATCTGCATACAATGCCCGGTCCGGTGGCCTACCCATGCCACCTCTTCCCACCAGGGAATGCTAATCATCTTATGACTCCATGCACAAACAACATGCCAATACAACCCATGGAGTCCGCTCACAAACCGCCTGGATGCTAGTTCCGACCGGAACTTCCCTAAGGAATGCGTGTGGTCAGTCGCTAGATCGACTACCTCATCAATGTTATAGCCATCTCGCATGTCTAATATCGGATAGGATGCCCTGCTTGGATCCCAATGCCAACCTGGACCTCCAGTGCCCTTGGTGTCTGAAAGCCCCCACTGTGCATAGAAACACCATTAAAAACACAGAGAATGAAGCCAAATCTGGTGCTGAGCCATTTTATTAATTTTGTCGGAAAGAGTACAAGATCGGTGTTTAGAAGGATAACACCTCGGCTTGCTCTAGGCAGGTTGAAGAACAACTCTAAACCAAATAAAAATCTACGCTGGAATGTGCTCTGCGTGGCTCTCCCTCTGCATTGCCAGTCCTGGAACTGCTGCTGCTAGCTGACTTCGGTCTGCTGTTTGGCCTATCTCCCGTGCTCAGAAAATTCTGGGCTTTTAACCCCGGGCTCTACTCACCATACCCACAATAACCCGCGAAGGGTTTCCAGAAAGCTTGACCCCGGAAAATCACCCCTCTGGGCTTGGCATACTGGTCTGCTGGGTAACTCGGGCTTCTAGTTGAATCTGCTGGAAAATGCCTCTAAAATGTTACCAAAATCCCTGGTAGAAGGTGGCTAACGTCCCCTCCAAATCCTCTGATAACTCTTCCCCTTAGCTCCCTTCTTCCGACACTCTTTCTTGGCTGGACTGCGCAATCACTGCGCTTCCTGGGCTGCCTCTACGTTGTCCTGAAGGGACTGCATACTCCTACTGATGTAGCTTTGAATCCTCCTCACAAAATGGTGGAAGCTCCTCTCTTGAGGGGGCACTCGAAGGCCCCCGAACCAGAGGTTGAGATCAGTGCTTGAAGATCTCTTGTGCTAAACAACATTGCAGACTTGGCTCAACAACTCAAGCGTGCTCAGTTAATGAAGACAAAAAAAATACTGGGTGAATGAATGAGGAAATGAGCTGCCTTCACTTCCTTCTATCAATTGAGCCCCCAATGTTCCCTTGGGCCCACCATGGACTGCATAGTCCCCTCATCGAACCACTCACTGCGCTGCCCCCATAGAGCCTCTCCCATGCTGCCACCTAGGGAGCTGCCTCCAAATCGAATGCTGGCCACATGGACCCCACTAAGACCGCAATTTTTCCTTGTGAACTATAGTAGGCTGTATTTTTTCCCTTAATTATTAATTGTGGGTCCCAACCCACCTTATTTCTGCTTGACATTAGAAACATCAACATTTATAAAAAATTAATGTCCTAATTAGCAGAATTGCTAATTGGGGATATTACACTCCTTATCATGTTGCTGAAGGACAAGTTTCTATCTTGCGCCATATTGATCACTGCGCATTGTTGGCTGGGCGTATCTTTCAAGGGTTGAGATTAGGAGGTGGTGAATCGATTTGGGTGATGTCGACACAATTCTGATGTATGGCCAGGTGCGGCGAGGCAAGGTGCGACGGACAGTGCATTGGTGCGACTGAGGGTTGAAGATATACACCTACAACATAAGTTGTTGCACACAAGTTGCTTGATTAAGGTTTTCCTGCAATGGAGTAGGAGAACAATGACAACTAAAAGTCCTGTGCGATAAGGATGGAACTGTACAGAGGTTTATGCCATTCACAAGGGCTGCGACTTGAATACCTTCTGCATTGTGATATGTCACTATAAACTGCTGAAGAGAGTTCGCTGTCACCAGAACATTCATACACAACCAGGTTCCTTGTTTCTCATTTGCTTTATCAACCATTTGTTTAGCCCTATAATAAATGGTATTTCAATGCGTAATCCTGAATGGAGTATGCTCATGGATAGTGGCAGACTTAGTATAATGTTTGATATTTGCATGGCTAAGTCTTATATGTGAATCCCTCATTGTTGTGAGACATCTATGGGTATATGCATATGATTTTGATGGGCTATTTGAGTTATGAACAAGAAAACTCCACCTACAGCAAGATGTCAACGAAGCTCTTTGAAAAAAGCACCACTGATTAGGGGCTGCACTCGATCGAGGAACAACACTTCGACGTGGAAACACAAAACGTCTTCCCTGTTGTTGCCATTAGCAGGAAACATGTTGCAGAGAAATTAAATGCAGAAGATTATGACTACTCCAGATTCTAGAAGAATCAAGTTGGTATCAAATTGGCAACTTTCATGAGAGAATACAATATAATCATCCATATCAGATCAATTGATGAAGTCCGAAATCACTAGTGTGCTTGCAGCAGTTTGTTATTTGGGAGGAACAAATGGACTTATGCTTGTAGTTGTTTCTATATTGAGGGAAGAATCAGACACCTGTAGCAGTTCGTTGGGGAAGGGACCATCTACATCTTGTAATCATGTTCACTTTATGTTGCTTATACTTTCTCTGAAGATTCAATATGTAATATTCCTTTTTTTGGTGTTCCTTATGACAGGGTTAGGATGGACTTCCAGCGTTGGGAGCAGACAGGTCACAGGCACAGGTTGGGGTCATCAGCAGGCTCAGGGGCTTTTTGGAGGAGTTTTGAGGAGTTTTTATGTGGGCCAGTGGCATTCGCTTAATATATTCCAACAACCAGACAATTTGCCTTTTGTTCTGGTGCATTCCGACAACTTTCAGAAAACTGAGTTATTTTTGGGCTTAACTCAATTAATTACGCTCAATGTGGCATCCCGGGAGGAATATGTAATAGAACACCTTAGTGTAATAGCTCATTGGAACTAGAACGAGGATACCTATATGATGGGATGGTTGGACACAAGTTTCATTGACCCGAGGAGACATGGTAGCCAATTTAGACTTTCCTGCATTAAAATGGAATATTTTAATTGGAAAATAAGAGGGAAAAGTGCACCATGATTAAAATAATAATAAAATAGAAAGCTTTAGAGGGGTCAATGAGATCTATAAAAGAAGAGGAGGAGGCCATTGAGGGATATCTTGGATCTGATATATTTTCTTGTATGCGAGGTTGAGAACCCAGTTCTCTTCTCCATTAGTAGCCCTAGGATGGAAACCCTCGAGTATGTTGTCAAGTGTTGGAGGGAAACCTAACTCTCTTTAAGGAGACTTCATTCAGAAGTTTCACCGAGCTTCAGGGATATTGGAGTGAGGATCATTCAAATCCTCAATTGGGCCTCATTGTCTTCAGTTGATTCAGTGGTAGTTGTTGTTGGAGGGAGAGTGCAGCTGTTAAGTTTTGGAGGCCAGCGCAGTGCAACAGTTTATATTGGTGGTTAGTTTTCTATCTCAACAATTTTGGGTTAGATATGCTTGTAACCCCAGTTTGCTGTTTATAATAAAATATGAGATTCTTCCTATTCAATGTGTTAATGAATTACAATATTCTATTTGTTTTTATTTTACATGGCAATATTTTGTTAAATAAATGTTGATTTTACAACATAATGTTGGGTTAAGTTATTTTTTGCATAATTGGTTGAAATATCCCGTTTGGGATATTACAGTGGTATTAGAGTTGGTGATCTTTCCAGCTTGAGGGTTTACTTGCCAAATGGTCTGAGGAGCCAAATCATTGCTTGGAGACATTGCGTGTTGATTGCTGCATTATTCATAAGTGAGCAACAAATTAGTTTGTGGAATTGTCCCCTGCATAATATCTGCGGGACAAATTAGATCTGATCGAGCTGTCCCAACCATTGAGTGAGGCCGCGGATTAAAAATCGCTGTCAAATATTTCAAAGGGTTGAGGTTTCTATTGGTAGCAGCTTGAGAAGGCTGAGATTCCTCGGCTAATAGGGGCCCGCATGATCACATTTGATGAGGATCATCGATTCAGTAGGGTCGTAAAAATTATTTGAAGAGGGGGCATGATAGCTATATCTATGCGACTTAGTCAGACCGTGTAGAGTTGTCTGGGGGCCGAGCACAGAAGGTGGAAAAGGGAGCCACGTCCAATTTATTTATTTTCTTTCTTTCCGCTGTATTTTCTTGGACCGACTTAGCTAGACCGTGGAGAATTTCGAAAGGGGCCACTCTTCCTTTTGTTTCGAAAGCCGCATCAAGGGCAAATAATATTGTCAAAGGGGTCGTTCCAATTTTGCAGAAAAGGGCTGTCTATTTTCAGGCGTATTTAATTACCTCCAATGGGTCCACAGGTAAATGCCAGTTCAACTGACATTCAAAATCCACGAAGTAGAGTTACCCCGTGTGCATAGGGAGCCAGAACGGGTGCCGCGATATGAAAAAGAAGGGTATGAATGTATTAAACTAGGGCACAAATCAATCTATCATTGAGGTCGTGTGCTTAGACAGAAAATTTCTAGTCGTAGGCAAGTCCAAGGCGTATCCAATAATCATTAAGAGGGCGGAAGATCTTATGGAAAAGGTTGTAGAGACGAAATTTCTCAGCATATCGAAGGCCGAGAGCTTGATGCATGGGTTGGTATTTGGAGCGTGACACACAAGTTGCTCGACATTGGTAGTCGCAGAGGACCGAGTGTATGAATTATTGGGCTGAGTATTGGATTGAGCTTCAAGATCCAATCACCTATGCCATTTCAAGCGCTGTCATAACAGTGTTTTGCCAAGTTTAATATTAGCTGAAGACGGGTGATTGCGTGGATGACAAGAGGCCCGATTTCTTTAAAAATCAAAAGTTTTGAGTGTGGGGCGGATTTAAAAAAGCTAAAATTTAATTGAGCTGTCAAGCACCGGGGGCGATTACTCATTGCAGGAGCTGCGGTTTTCATGTTTTCCTAGTTCGAGAGCCATCTTCCTTAGCATTTGAAGCTAGTGGAAATTCACCAATTAACATAGCCGAGGGTTGTGCAAAATCTCATTTGGGCCAGGCAGAGATATCGTTGCATGCCGCATTCTTGGTGCAACTTTTGAGCCGAGTTTCTTTGGGCGACGACATGGACAATGTTTGATTGGATTCGTTGGGTGTATTGAACCTGGTGAATCGATTTACGAGGAGAACATTCACTCTCGACATTTGCCCAAGAATTGGCCAGACCCTCAGTCAAGTTGTCGTGAGAAACTGTTTCACAAGGGTCGATTCGACGATTCCTTTGTGCTCAGATCCGTTGATTAGCTGACGATGCACACAAATTCCATTGGTTTGGATCATGCGTGAGATACCAGGTTTCCCCTAATGTGCTATTTTCCCTAATTGACTGATATAATATATATATGCATGCTAGTCAGTTCATATATGCCGCTGTCTCCTTGTTAAATCCAGAGTCAATATAATAAACAACCACTAGTATAAAGTCTGGCTGTGATTTCTCTTGCCATCATATATTACAATTTGAAGGGGGGGGAATTAAATCTGCATCTACAACAGTACGTCCTTGAAGTGTTTGATGAAAAATCGTACAAAGGAAACTCACATTGTTTGGTGCAGACATCAATGAGACCTTAATATTGGCTCAAAAGCAAATTATGAAGAGCATAATTCTTCAGGGAGGAACTCTCAGTGGCAATTTATTACCAGATAGAGACACCATTGGTTCAGTAAAATCCTGGAATGTGTTAAACCCAGTATGCGGTCAAGTACAGTTGAAGTAGATCATGGTGTTGAGTATTATTAGTGAAGAGTTGTCTGTAATGTGTATCATTGTCGCTAGCATGATCATTATTCCCATACATTGTTGGACAATATATTGCTGATGCATGTAGAGTGATTGAGTTGTGCCTTGCACTGCTTATCATAACCTTTTATTGTCATTAAAACAACACAACAATACATTAGTGGACTGCAATCTGGATCAAAACTCCAAACTGAAAAACAAACCATTCTCAAAAGGGATCCACACACTTCTCCAGCAAGAACTGCCAAAAGATTTGCAGAAAGAACATGAGTTAGGACATGAGATCTTTAAACTTGGGCTAGATTTGAAGCTCAAGAAGATCACATGGAGAGTTTATTCCAAACTTGATGAACTCCTTTCCAAAGTGAGCCAGTTAGAAGGAAAGAAAATGATTTTGGCTCTAAAACCTGTTATGCTTGCTCTTATACAACCCAAGTTTTTGGAAGAACCGTGTGAAGGGTTCAGACTTCTAGTTGCATCATGCCTCAATAACATTATGAGGTTGACCACACCTATAGCTCCTTTCAATAATGATGTTATGAGGGAAGTTTTCAAGTTAGTATTGGGGACTTTTCAGGTATTGGACATCAGTGCAGGCTCCACCTTTGGGAAGAAGCTTGAGATTTTAGGAGGTATGGCCACATTCAGAACGTATGACATCATGTTTGATCTTGAGTGTGATGGCTTGATTTTGCAGATGTTCCAATGCTTCTTCAACATTAGGAGACATCATCCTGACACAGTCATAGCACACGTGCAGTCCATCCTGTCGTCATGTATGAGAAACTGTGATGCCATTTGTCGGGAGTTGCAGATTAGGTTGTTGAGCATTTGGTCTCACCTGTTGTTTATGTGCTAGCCCAAGGGCTGGTTCAGTAGAACATTGGGCTATTCAGGATAGAGTTGACTAGGGAGGAGTTGCTTCAGTTTGGAGGATCAGGCAGCAAGAACGAGTTGAGGAGGAAGGGACTTTTCCTCATCTGCAAAGAACCTTGGAGACCTGACCACTCATGCTTGAGAGATGTAGATGAGGTGGCAAAGGTAGAGAAGGAGGACATTCCTTCTGTATGTTAGGATGAGGACTCTTCATCGGATGAGTCCATGGGGTCATATGAGGATGCTTCTGGGGAGCATGAGCAGTCATGTGGAGTTGATGATAGTAGGTCGGATTTGTATTCCAGTGTGCATGGTGACTAGTCAAGGGACTCTATGGGAGATATTCAGGATGATGAGTCACTTGTGATGATTCAGCTGGAGCAGCACATGGTGGAGCTTGATTCAGCCGAGGAGGAGGCTATGCACATCCGGCATGATAGTCCTTGGGGGGAGAGCTAGATGGAGGCCCACATTGAGTCTGTGAAGGATATGCAACTAACCTTAGGGTCAACCATTGAGGAGGAGCAGACAGATGCACGGGCATCTAGTACAGTGACAGTAGTTGCAGATACTTATCCTCAAGAGATGTTGGCGGTTGATGAGATAGTTCTGTGGGAGGCTAGTAGACAGTAGGAGTATGACATTTCTGATCAGGAGAGGGAGGAGCTGTCAGAGATGGTGGTGCATCCATCCTTGGGCCGACCCATTGATGAGGTACCGGTAGATGCACATACAGTTAGCAGGACTGCAGTACTTTTAGGGAGCAACACTCTCCAGGAGTACATCGATGGGGCGTGCAACATATCTTGCCCACTTTGGCCTATTATAGAGAGAGGAGCCTTCTTTTTCAGGCAGTTCTCGTTGACAGGCAGGACAGAGCAGCATGAGTTGAGTATGGGCTAGCAACAACACTCCAAACTTGTCCCGTATGCAGATATCACTACATTGGATTCTTCCTACGGGATAGATTGGTGGGAGATCATGAGTTGGTACCCCATTGATGGTACGATCTTCTTTGTAGGGAGCATAGCAGAGCAGAGATCCTTAGACATGACAGATGCTGCAACTTCCATTTGGTAATGGGGCATAGGTCGACAGTTCTTCAACATTCCATCCTGACTTCAGGAGAGCAGGGTTAACATGAGATCGAGTTAGGAGTTGGATTGGAGAGAGGTGATGAGTTGGTATCCTATTGATAGAGTATCATTCTTAGTCTCGGGTACATTTCGGTAGGAGCACTTGGACGAGAGAGATGTCATATGTTCCATTGGGCCATGGATTGTGGACCGACAGTCCATCAGTATGTCAGCAGCACTAGCTCGACATACGCAGATCAGGATTGACCTCGGCATAGACCGGAGGTTGGATTGGAGAGAGTGGCTGAGTTGGTCTTCACTTCATGGGGCGACAGCTACAGTTAGAGACAATGCACAGTCCGAGCCATGGGATTCGGGCGATGATTGGCCATGGTGGCATTGGGATCTGGAAGGATTGATTGATGATAGGTGCAGTGAGAGATCAGTTTGGGATCTCGACATTGAGGGGTCTGTGCCGAGTAGCTTGACGCAGGAGCATAGCCGCACTCAGGGGTTTGTATGGGATCCGGGCATTGGGTCTTAGTTGCATCGGGCGAGCAGGGTGGCCCTCATATTTGGATTGCTTGAGGGCAAGCAATCTTGGGGCAGAAGGTTTGTAATATTCCTTTTTTTGGTGTTCCTTATGACAGGGTTAGGATAGACTTCCAGAGTTCGGAGTAGACAGGTCACAGGCACAGGTTGGGGTCATCAGTAGGTCCAGGGGATTTTTGGAGGAATTTTGAGGAGTTTTTATGTGGGCCAGTGGCATTCGCTTGATATATTCCATCAACCCGACAGTTTTCCTTTCGTTCCGGTGCATTCCGACAACTTTCAGAAAACTGAGTTATTTTTGGGCTTAACTCAATTAATTACACTCAAGGTGGCATCCCGGGAGGAATTTGTAATAGAACAACTTAGTGTAATAGCTCATTGGAACCGGAACAAGGATACCTATATGATGGAATGGTTGGACACGAGTTTCAGTGACCTGAGGAGACATGGTAGCCGATTTACTCTTTCCTGCATTAAAAAGGAATATTTTAATTGGAAAATAAGAGGGAAAAGTGCCCCATGATTAAAATAATAATAAAATAGAAGACTCCAGAGGGGTTCATGAGATCTATAAAAGAAGAGGAGGAGGCCATTGAGGGATATCTTGGATCTGATATATTTTCTTGTATGCGAGGTTGAGAACCCGGTTCTCTTCTCCATTGGTAGTCCTAGGATGGAAACCCTTGGGTATGTTGTCGAGAGTTGGACGGAAACCCAACTCTCTTTGAGGAGACTTCATTCAAAAGTTTCACCGAGCTTCAGGGATATTGGAGTGAGGATCATTCAGATCCTCAATTGGTGCTTCATTGTCTTCATTTGATTCAGTGGTAGCTGTTCTTGGAGGGAGAGTGCAGCGGTTCAGTTTTGGAGGCCAACGCAGTGCATCAATTTATATGGGTGGCCAGTTTTCCATTTCAGCTATTTTGGGTCAGATATGCATGTAACCCGAGTTTGCCGTTTATAATAAAAGCTGAGATTCTTCCTGTTCAATTTGTTAATGAATTGCAGTGTTCTATTTTTATTTTTATTTTACATGGCAATCTTCTGTTAAATAAATGTTGATTTTACGACTTAATGTTGGGTTAAGTTATTTTTTGCAAAATTTGTCGAAATATCCCGTTTGGGATATTACACAATATTCTGCTCTCAACAAACTAATTAACAAAAGACTTCTTCCAGTGGTAAATTTGATGAAGGAAAGTTCGAAGTTCCACTACTGCTTAGTATTTTTTAATTTCAGATTCTATTTGCAGAGATCCATCTGTATGTTAGGCTAGTATGCTGGTTTATGGTGTGAATGTCTAGTTCAGCTAAATGTAAAGAGAGAGTGCTTTTGACGGTGCTAGAACAGTAAGTCTATAAAGCTGCCCTGTACTGTTTTTGTTCATCTGTCATATTAAGTCAGAGTGCTGTCATAGTCTCAAGGAGTGAGGCAGCATTGTATAACATCGCTAACTGTTGAATTTTGTTGAAAAGTCTATCAGTCAAAGCCATTTTGTTGAGGAGAGAGGGTTGAATAATTGCTGTTGAGAGTATTGTTGCTAAAATTGAGCGTGTCTTGTCACAAAAGGGTTGATTGCTTGATTGCTGAGTGTTATGCCATGTCTGCTACTAGTCAAATGTGAGAGATCTATGTATTAGGACAGCTATTGAGTCAAGTATTATTGTATTATTGTCAGAGATATGCACAAGTCAGCTTGATGTACTGAAACATGGATCAAATTTTCATCAATTCCCTCAATAAACTAGCAGCAGAAACTAACAGATCTCTTTCCAAGAGAATACATACTATGTTACAGCAGGAGCAGTGTAATATTCCGGATAGAAATAAACAGCAATATAAAGCACATAAACAAGAAACTACATCAACTAGAGAGACATCACATGAACAAAACACAATATGGAAAACGCTGAGCCATTTTATTAAATACTGAAAGACAACATGAGTACAAAGGTGATCAGAATGATGGCACCTTGGCTTGCACTAGGCAAGCGTAGAAATACTCTCAGAATATATCATGGAATGGCTTCACCCTCAATGACTGTGTAATCTCCAAGCTGCTGGTGCTGCTGCTGGAATAAACAGAATCTTTGGGGCTGCTCCCCACCTCAGAAAATTATGAAAACTTGGGAATGACCTCTCCACCCAATACCCAGAAAAGCCCAGAGAGCTTTTCGAAAATGGTTGACCTCCGAAAATGACCTCCCTTGAGGTACCACACTGTCCCAATGATAAACGCTGGCCCTAAATAATCTGTTGCAAAAGATGGCCTCCAACTCTACCAAAATGATGGAATAGGGAAGGGCTGACCCCTTTCCAACTCTCTCGGGCTGAATCCCTTGATAAACCCTCAATCCGAAATCTCCTCCTCCAAAGATTGCGTCCTCCCTTTCACTAACTGCGCTATCTCTGCAAGTGAACAATCCCAACTGTCGCTGCTTCATCTCTCTCCGGCAAAACAAGGATAGAACTCCTCTCCCGAGCGGGCACTCGAAGTCCCCTAGGGCTGAGGTTGGGATCTCCGCATGGAGACACCCGGTGTGCTAAACAACACTTACAGACTTTGCTCTACAGCAAAAGCGTGCTCGATGTCAAAAGACAAATAACATAGATGCATAATCAAATGAATGAAAATGATGAGGCTCTCTCCCTTTTTATGTTTGGAGAGCCTTGCTCTCACCTAGGCCCCACCACCAACTGCGCTGTCTCCTTGAGCCACGTTGTCCCTCTAGCTCTACGCTGACTTGGGCCCACGCTGACATCTCCTCCATGCTGCCACTTCGTTCTCTAGGCCCCACGCTGCCAAATAAACACGTCTCCAAGTGACTTTAGGAAATGCTTTTATCCTAAGTGTGAGTTAAGTGTCCCTCTTCACCCACTTTATTTCTAACTTAACTTTATTAAAGTGAAATAGCCAAAAATTAATATTTCCAATTAGCTATTGCTAATTGGGAATATTACAGTTCTCCTCGACAAAACGTTGCTTGTCCTCAAACAACTGCAATGATGGATGCTGTAGAATTTTCTCACTCTCCCAAGTGGCATCCTCATTTGGTAGATTCCTCCATCTCACCAGATATTCCCTGACTGTCCTACTCCGCAGCTGCTCTCCCTAGTGTCAATAATGGCCTCTGGCTACAGCACCAAATGCCCCTCATCATCTGTGGGCGGGAGCTCCTTAGTTGCAGTCACCTGCTGTCCCAGTGCCTTCTTCAGGCATGACACATGGAAAATATTATGAATCCTGCTACCAGTGGGCAGCTCCAACTCATATGCAACCTCCCCAATCCTGTGTGTCACCTTGTATGGTCCATAAAAGCGGGGCTTGAGCTTCTCAACCCCCTTTTGCATTAGCGTGGATTGCCGATATGGCTGCAATCGTAGGTAGACCAAGTCCCCTACCTCAAACTGCCTCTCAATCCGTTCCCTGTAGGCATACAACTTCTGCTGATTTTGTGCTGTAACTATGTTATCCTTAAGAGCCCAGAGTATATCCTGATTCTCTTGGATACAATCCTTGGCCCTAGGGGCCTTGCTCTCACCAAACATCACGTCAGCAAAAGATAAATCATGATACCCATATAAAGCATAAAATGGAGACATACCGATAGACATATGGTGAGTGGTGTTATCACAGTACTCCCCCAAGTGCAACCATCGTAACCATGCCTTTTGCTGCCTGCTGACATTGTTTCGCAAGTAGCCTTCCAGCCACTTGTTCACTATCTCCGTTTGTCCATCTGTCTGTGGGTGATAACTAGTGCTCGGGGTCAACTCGGTGCCCACCAAATGGAAAAGTTCCTGCCAAAACCCGCCCATGAAGCGGCTATCCCTGTCACTGAAAATGGTCTTTGGGAGACCATGCAATCTGAAAACATCCCTAAAGAACAACTCCGCTACCTATGCTGCAGTGTATCGTGCTATATAGCGAAGAAGCGTGCATACTTTGCCAGTCGATCAACGACTACAAATATGCAATCCTTGCCCTGTACAGTGGGCAACCCTGTGATGAAATCTATCAAAATACTCTCCCATTTTCCCTCTGGTATTGGAAGAGGCTGCAATAAACCTGCTGGATGGTTCATCTCTCCCTTATTGCGCTGGCAAACTTCGCACTCCCTGACATGTCAGAGTACGTCCTCCTTGAGGCCCTTCCATGAGAACCTCTCTTTGATGGCCCTATAGGTCTTGGTGAACCCTTGGTGGCCTGATAGTGGCGAATCATGTGAGGTGTGCAATATCTTCTCCTTGAGCTAGGACCCCTCGGTCAAGAAGATCCTGTTCCTGAAGTAGATCACCTCATCCATCACCTTGTACCTGTCATCAGTAACCTGTCTGTCCAACACCTCACAGGCAAATCATATGCCTGGATCTTCCTGACCCACTTCTGCTGCCTCTCCTGCAACTGCTTCTGCTCTAGAAAGAATCAGAGGCTGTTGTGATCAGTTCTCACTCTGAATCTGTTCCCCACTAGGTACTGCCGAAATTTGGCCAATGCATGCATAATGGCCAACATCTCCTTGTCGTATATAGCATACAGCCTCTCATGTGGCAATAACTTCCAGCTCTCGAAAGCTATGGGGTGGCCTCCCTACATCAAAACTGCACCTATCCCCTCCCCAGATGCATCGCACTCTAGGAAAAAGGGCTACGTAAAATCTGGTAATGCCAAAACTGGACAGCTGCTCATCAACTCCTTGAGCCTGTCGAAAGCCCTTTGCGCTGTGTCAGTCCAATTGAATGCCCCCTTTTTGGTAAGGTCTGTAAGGGGTGTAACAAGTTGGGAAAATCCCTTGACGAACTTCAGGTAGTAGGTGCAGATACCTACAAACCCTTGAAGCTCCGTCACATTCTTCGGCTCTGGCCAATCCCTGATGGCCTTGATCTTCTCCTCATGGACCCTCACTCCATCCACCCCAATGATGTGCCCCAAGTAGAGCATCTTTGTCAGCCCAAACTCGCATTTGGAGAGCTTAGCATAAAATTGCTGCTCCTCCAATATGCGCAATACAACCTCAATATGCTGTAGGTGCTCCTCCCATGTCCTGCTGTAAATCAAGATGTCATCGAAAAACACTAACACAAACTTCCTCAAGTGACTGCGGAAGATGTGATTCATGTATGATTGAAAAGTGGTCGGAGCATTGGTCAGCCCAAAGGGCATCACTAAGAACTCAAAGTGACCATAATGACAATTGAAAGTGGTCTTGGAACATCCTGCTCCCTCACATGAATCTGGTGGTACCTGGATCTCAACTCAATCTTCGAGAAGAACTTCGATCACCTCAGCTCATCCATCAACTCATCTATCCATGGAATGGGGTACCGGTTCTTCATGGTTTTCTTGTTGAGAGCTCGGTAGTCAATACACATCTTCAGTGTGCCATCCTTCTTCTTCACCAATACTACTAAAGAAGCAAAGGGGCTAGTGCTAGGACGGATGTGCCTAAGAGCTAAGAGCTCATGAATGGTCCTCTCAATCTCATCCCTGTGGGCCTTAGCATGCCTATAGGGTGTAGTGATGACAGCATGGATGCCCTGCTCCAGCGCGATTGTGTGCTCAAATCCCCGATCTGGTGGCTGCCCTGGTGGTATATCTCCAAAAATCGTGGCATATATGTCTAAAATGGACTGTACATCTGGGTGTACGGCCTGCCTTATAGACCCTGCCTCTGAAACACGCAGCTCCATTGCCCACTCTATGTCTCCCTTCCGAAAATCTGCCTCCATCCGGTGTGCTGAAATTGTCTGTGGTGGGTAGGTTTGCATACCCCGAATCTTCTCGTGCCTCCCGGTCTTCTTGTCCGTCCACTCCGTCTCCAAGGTCTCCCAATCTGTGGTGACCTTCCCGAGCGTGATTAACCACTGCACCCCCAGTATCACGTTGGTGTTCGGAATGTCCACCACAAAGAAGTGATCTGTCAGGATGTAAGTCTCCATAGTCACTGCCAAGGCTAGCACATACCTGACACACTGCATGGTCCTGTCACTTGGAACTAGTATCGAAAACCCATCAAAGGTCTCCGTTGGTATGCTCCTCCGCTCTACCAACTGGGCATCAATAAAATTGTGGGTGGCTGCACTGTCCACTAATACCGAAACACGCTGTCCCCGCACAATACCTCGGACACGCATTGTCAAGTATTTGGGAACCCCTCGCAAAGAAGCAAGGGCTCCCTCGGTAAGTGCAAATGCCGCACCTCCCGCTCCTGGTGGTGGAGGTGACAGATGATCTCCTCTCTGCGCTGTACTGCTGCCTCCTGCTTCTATCTCCTCATACTCCTCCTCTTCCCCTCTACTATCGGAGAAAACCTCGATCTAATGTGCCTTCCCTGCGGCACAACAGTGTCCTGGTGCCCATGGCTCCTGGCATGTGAAACATAACCTCTTCCGCCTCAGATCTCTCCTGGTCTCGTCATCCAAAGGCCCTCTGCTCTAGTTCCCCTTTGGAGGCGGAATCCTTGTGTCCTTCACCTTCAGTTGAAATGCCGGTCTCTGGGGGAAAGGAGCTCTAGTCCGGGGCAGTGCATCCTGCAAGTCCCAAGTCCTCCCAACTGTGTCATGGAGTGTAGCTGGCCTCGTCGACCTGACTAATCCTCGAAGAGGCTCTGCCAATCCATCGACGAACATGTAGATCATCCTGGCTGTGGATAAGTCAGGCACCATCACGGAGAGTCTCAAGAACTCTAAAATGTATGTGTCCGGACTCCCGGTCTGCTTGAGTTTAGTTAGCTCAACAAAGTGCTCCTCCGGATCCCCCCGATCAAATCGCTCTATCAGCCTCCGTGTAAACTCGGCATATGTTGTCACCCTTGAGTGCCCCAGCGTAGCCATCCCGTGAAACCACTAGTCATGGGCCTCGCCCTCCAGGTGTAGCGTTGCCCCCTTGATGGCCTCTGTCTCTGCGATCTGGTTAAGCTGGAAATATATATCCAACTTCTCCACCCAAGCATTTGCCGAAGACTTGGTTGACCCATTAAATGTCGGTAAATAAAATCTGCCTACCGTGTGCTGTGCATCCCCATCATGTGAATGCCTGTTTCCCCTGTGATGGTTGTGGAGTCTGCTGCCCCTCTTGAGTTGTACGAAATCATGGAATGTGAGGGCATCTCTGAACCAGGGTTGCGGGGAAGCTTTGTACCCCCTTCGCTCCCGCTCCGGAAACTCGCTCCGTGCGGGAGCGTTTCGGAAGCGCTAGGAAACGCGCTTCCGAAAACGCTTCCTGTCGGGAGCGTTTTTCGGGAGCGCGTTTCCGACCTGAAAAAACGCTCCCTGTTTTTTCGGGAGCGTTTCAGGGAGCGTTCGGGAGCGAACGCTCCCGAAACGCTTCCGACGTTAAAAAAACGCTTCGGGAGCGTTTTTTAAACGCGGGAAGCGTTCGGGGAGCGTTCGCTCCCGAACGCTCCCCGGCAGGAAAAACGCTCCCCGCCGCGCGGAAATTTTTTTATGAAAAATTTCCGATTTTTATAAAAAGGGGGGGGGGGGTTTCATTTTCAGTTATTGTTTGTTAGTTGAGAAGTGAAATTGAGTGAGAAGGAGAGCCGAGAGCGCAAGGTTTGGTTGACAACAATCAGGAGAGCAAGGAGCAAAGCTGACAGGAGAGCAAAGAGCAGGGCTGACAGGAGGATTGCAAGAAAGAGGTAGGCCTTCTAATCCAATTTTGTATTTTCTAAGATGAATTTGTAGATTGTTAAATGGTTTGAAAATGAAAACTTGAATTTTGCTTGAATGTTGCATTTTATTGGATTTAAAACTTTTAAAATGAGTTGTTTTTTTCCTATGTTGCATTTCCTATTCCCATTTGGCATTTTTCTATTTGTTTTTCAGGCTAGATTCTAGAAACTTGAAACTTGTTTCCATCATGGCTATATGGCTAGGAATTTTCCTCATGTTGGTTCCTTTCTTTGTGATAATGGTGTTGGAGAGTGCTAGAAGAAAGAGACAAATCAGAGAAGAGGAGGATGAAGAGGAGGGTTATGGTGGATCTGAAGAAAATCCTGAAGAGGAGGATTATGTTGAGGAGGAAGTGGGGAGTGGAGACCCTGAGAACCTAGAATCCCCAACTAAACAAGACCAATATCCTTTGTGGAAATATGTTCAAAAACAAGGAGGAGGGAAAGGTGGTGGAACCACTAAATTTATTTGCCCCCATTGCAATAAACAATACCATGGTTCATACACCCGTCTGAGAAGGCACCTTTGTGGGATAATGCCAGGAGATGGAACTAAAAATTTTGGAATCAAAGTTTGTACTTCTATGGCAGCACCACAAAGAGAGATATATAGGAAGGAAGAGGGGGTTGCCATACAGAGATCATCTAAAAGATCTAAGGGTATCGCTGATTCAGGCCCAACACATTCAACTTCCACCCATGCCAGTGGTTTCGGAAGCAGTGGCACTGGCTTAAGGCGTAGAACCATATCCGATTTCCTAGACGAAGGGTGTAGGAATGATGTGGATTCAAAAGTTTACCGGTTTCTATATGCATGTGGGGTGCCATTCAATGTTCTTCGCTCACCTTATTGGCATGAAATGGTTTATGCCATTAATGATGCCCCCAAAGGATACAAAAGCCCTGGGTATGACAAGGCCAGAACCGTGGGTCTTGATCATGAAAGAGCTAAAATAAATCATTCTTTGGCTAGAATGACAGGTTCGTGGAATGAGCATGGATTGTCCATTGTCTCTGATGGATGGACCAATGTGAAAGGAAAACCATTGATAAATGTTTTGGCTGTGTCGGTTAGTGGTGCAGTGTTCCTGGCAGCTTATGATTATTCAGATAAATTCAAAACCGGCATTAACATTGCAGAACCATTACTTGAAATAATTGAAAAGACTGGGCCATACAATGTGATACGGGTCATCACTGATAATGCTGCTAACTGTAAGGCAGCAGGAGCAATTGTTGAGGATAAATACCCCAACATTTTTTGGTCTGGGTGTTTGGTTCACACAATGAACCTTTTGATGCATGATATCATAAAAAACAAACAACCTCAGTTCAAATGGCTTGGTGATTTGTACAAAAGAGGTAAGAAAATGATCAAATTTATTACAAATCATAGCAATACCCATGGGCTTTTCCGTACTCACTCCAAATTGGAGTTGTTGAAAATAGGAAAAACTAGATTTGCTAGTTATTACCTCACCTTCAGGCGCCTTTTGAAGGTAAGAGAGTCATTGGCTGCAATGGTATCAAGCCCACACTGGCAGGTATTAAAGGACAGGGCGGCAACAGTGGTTGACAGGCAAAGTTTTGAACATGTGGAGGAGACCGCCCTTGACCCTCGGTTTTGGGCACGTATGAGGGAAATTGTGAGTTTTACCAAGCCCATTTATAACATGATTCGCTTTGCAGATACTGATAAACCAGTGATTGGAGAGGTTTATGAGCAGATGGATAGCATGTTGGGGCAAATAAAAGATATTGTTAAGGATAATGATCCCATTTTGTATGCTATGATTCATGATTGTGTGTGTGCACGGTGGAATAAACTCAATGTTCCACTACATGCTTTGGCATATATCCTTACGCCAAAATATTACTCTCCATCTTGGTTGGGCCAACCTGCACTTGGAGGTGGGGTTAGGGTGAAACCTCACACAGATCCAGAGGTACAAGAAGGGTACATGAAGGCATTGGACAAATTGGTACCTGACAGGGAAGAGTGTGCTAAATTGCGCCTTGAATTAGGCAAATACTTCAGTTGCACAGCTAACTTTGGTTCATTCCATGCAATGGAAGACAGGGACAGATTCGATGCTCTCACATGGTGGGAAGCATATGGCGGCATGGGACTTTTGCCAAAGTTGGCTAAAAAATTTCTCTCACAAGTTGTGAACACTTCTTCTGCAGAGAGGTGTTGGAGCACCTACAACTTTATACACAATGTGAGAAGAAACAGGCTAAATGAAAACCGAGCTGAAAGCTTGGTTTATGTGCATTATAACTTGAGGTTGTTGAGCCATTACTGTGATCGGGCAAATGAGGATCAATCATACAGAGTCTGGGACAACAACCCAGAGGATGATAATTTGGAGGACGGCACGTTACATCTGGAAGAATTGGAAGCAGAACTTTATAGGGATGATGATGAAGCATCAGCAGCACCGCCACACACAAGGCCAGTCCCACCATCTACTGGTAGCAGTGCGGGTGCCAGTGCCAGTGCCACTCCTCGATATCACACTATTGTTCCTTTGCAGATCCAGCCTCCACCTTCTGGTCGTGGTCATGGTACTCTTGAGAGTACTAGAAGACCAACAGTTCCTTGTGGCTCACAGAAATTAGACATTTCTCGTGGGCGTGGCAAGGGGCCAGCCAGATAAAATATATTTGTTGTTTACTATTTTCTATTTGTTGTTGACAGTTGAACAGTTGAAACTTGACTTGCTACTGATTTCATATATTTAAATTTTTAATGAAGTTGGCATTTATAAGTTTATTGTTTACAAGTCATTATGAATTATGAATATGATGCTTCATGAAAGTTATATGGTGATCAATGAATCAATGATGATAAATGTTATATAATATCAATGATGATAAATGTTATATATTGAATTTTGAAATCAATGAATCAATGATGGTAAATGTTATATATCAATGATGATAAATGTATATTGAATTTTGAAATCAATGAATCAATGATGATAAATGTTATAATATATATATCAATGATGATAAATGTATATTGAATTTTGAAATCAATGAATCAATGATGATAAATGTTAGATATTGAAATTTGAAATCAATGATGATAAATGATATATATCAATGATGATAAATGATATATATTGAATTTTGAAAGCTTGAAACCTTCAGATTGATGATTTGCGAGACTCAAGAGTCAATATGTTCTCTGCGTCCAACTCGTGGGCGTGGTTGATGAAGATTATAACTTCTAGATGATTGATGTTATATGATTCAATCTATGTTTTTATGTTTTTTATGTCTAATTCATCATTCTACATGTTTTTGTTGACATATATGCATCAAAATATAAAAAATATTAAAAATATTAAAAAATATATATATATATATATATAAAAACGCTCCCGAAAACGCTCCGGACCCGGAAACTTTTAAAAATGGCGCTCCGCGCTTCGCTCCCGCTCCGCGCTCCCGCTCCCGCTCCCGCTTCCAAGTAACCTTGCTCTGAACTCCTATCCATGGGACTGATACTCGGCAAAGTAATCTCCCATGTGAGGCGGTTCCTGCTCCTGCTGTGCTCTTGGCCTAGTGTATGCGGAAGGAAATGTGGGCATCGTGGAACTTGGAGGTGCATGTGATGCCCTCTATTGCGTTGTGAGGTGCTCCTGCAAATGATGGGATGTGTCCGATCGCTCTCCAATATGGAAACCTCTTGAGGATTCACGCTGTCTAGATTATGCAATGAACCTTTGCCCCATCTCTTCTATCCGCGTCGACAAATCCTGCACTGATTTGAGGAGAAGTTCACTGAACTCCTTCCTGGCATCTCTCTCCTCCGCCATTGGTTCCTCCTCTTCTGCGTACTCTACTGGAACGCAGTCACCTTCCCCGAAAGTGCTCTCTAACCTCCGCTCTTGGTCTTTATACTTCCTTCCTTGGTAATAGATGTATGATTTTCCTGCTGGTGTCACAGACAATCTGCTCCACAGGCTGAGCCAAGTCTATGAGCTCTGGTACCACTGTAATATGCCGGATAGAAATAAACAACAATATAAAGCACATAAACAAGAAACTACAGCAACTAGAGAGACATCACATGAACAAAACACAATATGGAGAACGCGGAGCCATTTTATTAAATACTGAAAGACAAAATGAGTACAAAGGTGATCAGAATGATGGCACCTTGGCTTGCACTAGGCAAGCGTAGAAATACTCTCAGAATATATCATGGATTGGCTTCTCCCTCAATGACTGCGTAATCTCCAAGCTGTTGGTGCTTCTGCCGTGCTGATGCTACTACTGGGATAAACTGAATCTTTGGGGCTGCTCCCCACCTCAGAAAATTATGAAAACTTGGGAATGGCCTCTCCACCCAATACCCAGAAAATCCCAGAGAGCTTTTCGAAAATGGTTGACCTTCGAAAATGACCTCACTTGAGGTACCATGCTGTCCCAATGATAAACGCTAGCCCTGAATAATCTGCTACAAAAGATGGTCTCCAACTCTACAAAAATGATGGGATAGGGAAGGGTTGACCCCTTTCCAACTCTCCCGGGCTGAATCCCCTGATAAACCCTAAATCCGAAATCTCATCCTCCAAAGACTGCGTCCTCCCTCTCACTGACTGCGCTGTCTCTGCAAGTGAACAATCCTAGCTGTGGCTGCTTCAACTCTCTCCGACAAAACAAGGATAGAAATCCTTACTCGAGCAAGCACTCGAAGTCCCCCGGGGCTGAGGTTGGGATGTCCGCACGGAGACACCCGGTGTGCTATACAACACTTGCAGACTTTTCTCAACAGCAAAAGCGTGCTCAATGTCAAAAGACAAATAACATAGATGCATAATCGAATGAATGAAAATGATGAGCCTCTCTCCATTTTTATGTTTGGAGAGCCTTGCTCTCACGTAGGCCCCACCACCAACTGCGCTGTCTCCTTGAGCCATGTTGTCCCTCTAGCTCTGCGCTGACTTGGGCCCACGCTGCCCACGCTGACATCTCCTCCACGCTTCCACTTCGTCCTCTAGGCCCCACACTGCCAAATAAACATGTCTCCAAGTGACTTTAGGAAATGCTTTTATCCTAAGTGTGAGTTAAGTGTCCCTCTTCACCCACTTTATTTCTAATTTAACTTTATTAAAGTGAAATAGCCAAAAATTAATATTTCCAATTAGCTATTGCTAATTGGGAATATTACAGTCACAAAAAGAAAAAGAGTTGGGGCACAAAATCTGTAAACTAGGGACAAACTTGAGACACGTGAGGGTCACGGTGAAAGCTCTTTTCAAACTAGATGCACTCCTTTCCAAAGTGAGCCAATTAGAAGGGAAGAAGCTAATTTGGGCTCTAAAACCAACTATGCTTGCTGTCATACAACACAAGTTCTTGGGGGAACTCTGTGAGGGGGTTGGACTTCTAGTTGCATCTTGTCTCAGTAACATTATGAGGTTGATCGCACCTATACTCCTTACAGTGATGACATAATGAGGAGAGTCTTCACACTGATAGTAGAGACCTTTTGGGATTTGGATAGCAGTTAGGGTCCTACTTTTGGGAAGAAGCTTGAGATTCTAAAAGCCATGGCCCTAGTTAGATCTTATGACATCATGCTTGATTTGGGGTGTGATAACTTGATCCATTAGATGTTCCAATGTTTCTTTAACATTGAGAAACATCACCCTGACATGGTCAAAACAAACATGCTCTCCATTTTGTCTTCAGTTATTGGAGATTGTGATGCCATTTGCAGGGAGTTGCGGGCTAGATTGTTGACCTTTTGGAGGAGAGAACAACTAGTTTCACCTGTTGCTTATGAATCGATTGAAAGGTTGGTTGAGAAAAACATTGGGTTGTTCAGGAGACAGTTGAATAGGGAGGAGCTGCTCAGGTTTGGTGGATCATGCAGCAGGAATAAGTTGAGGAGGAATGGTGTCTGCTTCATTTGCAAGGGACCTTGGGGACCTGATCACTCATGCTTGAGTGACATTGAGGAGATGATAGAGGTAGAGCAGGAGGAGTTTCCTTCTGATTCTCAGGGTGAGGATTCTCCTTTGGACAAGTCCATGGGTTCATTCGAGGATGCCTCTAAGGAGTCACTAGGGTGAATCCAAAAATTCCTTGAGAGATGCTTGCTTCTCCCTACAAGAATTGCCTTTGAAGTTCAATGAAGAACAAGGATTTCATTCTTCCAGTGAAGTTGCCAAATAATGATTTATATTGTTGTTAGGGAAGAAGGTAAATATTTCGTAAAGGTAGACTTGCTTCGTACCCAACAATGGCGCCAAAAATGTTACCACAAAATCTAGCAGGCCTTGAAGAGGGAAACCCTACAAGACAAGAGCTACAGAAAGTGCTAACAATGGGGTAGAGGCCCAATGTCACCTTAGCCAAAATCCCCTGCTCTTTTCGGACTTTCACTGATGGGAGGAGGTAGATCACTTAAAAGATATGCCACGTATACGACACAATGTGATCAAGCTAGAACCATTCAAGAGAGAGACTTAATAATGGTTCAGGGCTTCAAAGAAGTAAAACACTCTCAAATGAAAGCCCTAGAAAAGGAGGCTCAAGACCTAGGGTTTTGAGATTTTCAATGGTGATGGGTATTCACAAGGTCAAGGCCTGGGAGAAAAAGCTTCTTATGATATACTTTGAGAATTACTAAGCTCATGCAACCTTCAAGGAAGTCCTCAAGTTGAGGGGAAAAGAACTAGGGTTTCCCTCTTGGATCAACACGTAGGGTAAGAGATTTTATGGATGAAATTTGAGTGGATGCCCACAAAACTTGGAGAATAGGTAGCATAGACCTTAAGCTTGATTTGTAGGTTCTCAAATCACCATAAGTCCTCCAACCTAAAATTTCACTGCAAGCCCTAGATTTTCGCCCTAGCCTTAAAAGGACTGATTTTATGAGGGAAAATTACGGAGAAAAGTTAAGATTGGTCACCAATGACTTGGACTAGTGCCTTGTCCTTTAGGCATGTGGAGTTGTAGGAAGCTTAAGATGAGCTAAATCATCTCTAAGGAGGCTTAAAATTGATGCCCTAGGTACCAAGCTTAATATCTACCAATTTCAAGAAATAATGGAGTTTTATGGAGAGTTAAAGAATTCCTCCACTAGGAACGTTCATTACATGCCATACATTGAATAATTTATGCAATACCCAACTAGAAAGCCTTTCCAAGAATTAATTTTCAATAATCAGGGCACAATTAATAGATTCTAGAAGGAACATTTCCATACTTTAAACAAATTCAAGAGAAAAATTCATCAAAATAGAGCACTTACAAGATGACATGCAATATATCCATCCATTATCCAAGAAATAGCTCCAAATACAAGATCGAATTAGCTCCAAACATCAACATGCATCCAAAAGATTCTCCTATAGCCAAAAAAACAAGTTTGAGTTCTTCTCAAGAAATTGAATTCCAAGTGTGATGATGATGAGAGACTAAATGAGGTCTCTTTTATTTATACATGTCCAATCGAGTCTAATAATAGCCTAAAGCCCCTATTAGTTGTCAAATGATGGGCAAACACTAAGTGTGGTTACAAGCCAACGACATAGCCAATGTGAAATCATAAAGATAAACCCACAAGAGGGTCGAAATGCTGACATCATCACTACATGGGCCTCTTGCAGGCATGTGTTGAATTCTTTTAGTGCCAAAGTGAGTGAAGAGGACTCCAAAAATCATCCACTAGGGGTTGCCCCCTAGATATCCATGCAAATCATGGTGTGGACCCCAGTTTTGTGTTTGGGGCACAAAATGGGTCTCTGAGTGATCAGACAGTCTGTATATGCTCCATCGTTGAGGGCTTAAAGGATGGTGCTAACCCTCCCATGTCTCAATGGTGAGACAAACCTCATCTAGGCCTTGGATCAGTTGCCAAAAAGCCGTATATATTGCTAAGCCGACGGGGGGCGTGTTCGTCCAAGTGCATCATCTCATGAATAATATGGGGCAAAGCGCAGATAGCTGGGGCACTGTAGTTGCCCATGAAGTGGAGTGATGCTCTTCAAGTGATAGAAGTTCCATGGCTCTCAATGCTTCACCTTTAGGGTGTCATATGCTCCTCTAGTGGACTTCGACCCCAGTTAAGTTGCCCATTCCATGATGAAAAACCCCTGCCAATCACACATAATGTCTAGTGTTGCATCTTCACTATTAGGTACAATTAATCATTAGTACATCTAAGTGAACCAAGCTTGTCAGTCAAGGGCAAATTGAGACTTCATATGGGGTTTCTCTTCCAAATTTGGAGCTTGAATCTCGAGGTAGTGTTACCTCCCTAGGTACGAGTGGTTAATAAACAATCCTATTAGGTGTTCCCAGCCCCCGAGGGGAAAGACAGGGGAAAGACAGGTCCCTGCTACATCCTTTACTTAATAGGTGGCATATGAATGATGATGGAATGGATGGGAAACATGGGTCTCAAGGCCATATGCCATGGGTATAAGGATAGCAATGGTGAGGGATATACACATATTGGGCATACAAATGTGAGGAAGGAGCAATCATGGTTACATGAGTTACCCCAGTCTTTGTTTTTCCACCCTTCTTTACTTTCCTTTTGCTCCAGGATATGAGAGCATGCTATGAATGATGTATAACAGTTATTACCCCCTTAAGGTCGGGCAGTTCATCGCCCACTAAGGATTGGAATGTGTATGGGTTCCTTTAAAGATATGAGGGGCACTCATGGGCCATAGGAACGAGGTTGACGACCATAGTGATAAGGGGTAGAGCTCATGTTTGGCTTTTTCCCACGTGCTATATTAAATGTCTCGACCATCTTTTGCATTCTATGATCTTTTTCCTTCGTTTCTTGCTTGTGGCCATGATATGCTTTTACCTTTCTTTTAGCTGCATCAACCTTGAGGGAAATGTTTCCAGGCTCGACCCAAATATGTCAACGAGGGGAGGGGGTTGTGCTCCTTGTGGACACAATGGTCATGTGGATCCAAAGAAGGAAAAATGTGAAATAGGGCTTGTAATGTGTGTAGTGGAGTGAAAAATGTGAAACGAGAAAACAAGACCACACTACCAAAATCAGGGTGTCTAAGGTAGATCCCTTCCTAAAGTCATAGGCCAATAGGGGAGATCCCATGGGACTAGGATTGAAGATTAACCCTCGATTTAAGGTGAGGGAACAAAACCACGGTCAAAATCATTCCTTCTTCCAAGTGACCCAATAATCCATGCCCAAAATGCCCAAATGAAAAACAAGCATAAGTACTTGATTGCGCAATGAAAAATATACCTTTGGGTTGGATTGCCCACCTTCTAACATATGCTCTCAACATATGGGAGAGGAAACATATGAGTGATGTAGGGAGCGGAGATAAAATATGTCACATCAGCTACAATGTGGCTCTCAGGGGTTGTTGGCTGCCGCTAGAAGAAGATGACTATGAGAAAATCTCTCCTAGGGGTTCCCACTTTTGGTGGGTAATAGGACTAAAGGAACAAGATCAAATCTGTTGGCCTGTGACCGTGCACAAGGTGGAGAAGTGGCCCCTATAAGGCAATGTTGGCTTGTGGTTCTTATGAACGGCTAAGGCAGCATCAGAGTTAAGCAAATGAAGAGCAGGAGCAGCTAAAGTGAATGCTAAGCACTTCAAGCACGGGTTGGGCGGACACCCCGCAGCCAAAGGAGGAACGGGCACTTACCACTTACCTTTTCGCATCGCCAACCTTTCTGCTCGTCGCACATCGCACATCGCAGATTTTAACATTTACCCCCCGCTTTCCCATAATAAAAATGCCGATTTGCGATCTGCGGGCAAGCCCACCACCTTGCCACGTCACCTTCCGCTCATCGCACTTCGCACATCGCAAGTTTTAACATTTACCCCCCCGCTTTCCCATAACAAAAGCTCCGATTTGCGATCTGTGGGCGGCCCCACCTCCGTCTGGCCACGTCACCTTCGCCCATCGCACTTCGCACTTCGCAAGTTTTAACACTTATCTCCCCACTACTCATAACAAAAACGCTGATTTGTGATCTGCGGGCAGGCCCACCTCCTGGCCACGTCACCTCTGCTCATCGCACTTTGCACATCCCAAGTTTTAACATTTACCCCCCCGCTTTCCCATAACAAAAGCTTCGATTTGCGATCTGCGGGTAGCCCCAACTCCGTCTGGCCACGTCACCTCCACTCATCGCACTTCGCACATCGCAAGTTTTAACGCTTACCCTTTGCGGCTCATAACAAAAGCTTCGATTTGCGAGCTGCGGGCGGGCCTACCTCCTTGCCATGTCACCTCCGCTCATCGCACTTTTCGCACATCGCAAGCGTTAACACTTACCTCCTGTTTCTCATATCAAAACTCCCCGACCTGCGATTTGCGATATAAGTTGGGTCCCACCTCCTTGCCATGTCATCGCCACTCATCGCACTTCGCACATCGCAAGTTTTAACACTTACCCTTCGCTGCTCATAACAAAAACTCTCGCTTGCGATTGCGATTTGTGATATCAGTTTGGGCCCCACCTCCCTGCCACGTCATCAATAGTCCTTCCATGGCCTTTGTCCCACTCTTTTTAGTATTGACCATTCCGCTGTGTGGTAGTGCCGCAGGCCCCACTATAAAAATTCCTCCATTTCTCCCGCTAACTCCACCATTACTTTCGCCATCTTCCCCTCATCTCCGCTCCCCATCACGCATCCGACAACTCATGATCTATTTCGGCCCTCCCTCACCTTTTGAAGGTTAACACCGTTGGGGGGGGGTCCGAAATGGCCGGTTTTGGAAACCGCCTCCGGTGTTATTTGTTAGCCTGTAGTGATTTTGCACCCCCCCTCCCCAATCTAATACCACAAACTGGACAGACCCCCCTCTAAAATCGGGTCTCTGGTTTTGCAAGTCAAGCGTAGCATGGGTTTTTGGCAAAACAAACATAACTATGGTTTATTCAGTTTGTCCAGGAAATCTCCGCTAAAGAGCTAGGCACACGTAGCACGACCGGCTGTTTCATAACGGTTAAGTGGAAATCATGAGAATGAGGGAGTGGAGGCTTTCCACAACAGGTGGAATCATGTGATGGAAGCCAGACCGCCCACCTGTTCACAACCACTCCTCGCCGCCCCATTTTGAAGATTCCAGGATTTGGCCTCTATGGCCAACTATGTTTTTTCTTTTACTGTTTGATTATGATGTTTTGCTGGTGAAATCTGGATTTTACCCGATTCTGTTTTGATTCTCTGATTATGGGAGTGATTGCTTGATGCACACTTTGCTAGTTAGTTAGGATATTTTGATTTTCACATGTGTGGGCCAATCATGAATGATTATTCGATTGTAAACCCTCAAGGAGAACTCTCTATGTAGAGAGTTCAGAGATGAAAGAAGGGTTCAAAATTTTGGAGAATTTTTGTTGTAGTTCTGTATGACTGTGCTCTTTGTGCTCTGAGATACATGTTTGAGAGAGCTGTTTTGAACATGATATGATATACAACGCTTTTATTTGGATTCCAGATGGAGTAATGAGTAGTACGTATATGTGTTCTCTTGTTTATAAGCAATCTCCTGTTTATGTATAATCATCTTTCCATGCTCTGCTGCTTTGATGGTTCGTGTAATGTAGCTGCCAGTGGTATGCATTTTTATTCATGAATTCGGGTATGAATAACGCTCATGTGTTAAACTTGCTATGCCCCCTTAATTCGTGCTCCATGAATCTCTCTTGTTGGTCACATTCCACCTACATTCGCTTCCTCTGAGTTCACGAGAGACAGATTCTTAAGACTTTTAAACCTGTCTCTCGCGGGTTCCTCCTCCGTTCCTTCTCAACACCTCCGCTTATTTTGAAAGCCTCTGCTCATTGTTTCATACTTGGCCCATTTGAAAAGCCACAGAGCCATACAACCTCTTGAGCCCTCTCGCAGTATAGGGTAATTCGCATGAATCAGACTCCAAAGTCTTCACCATTCCTGAACCACCACAACCATTATTCTCTTTATCCATATTCTGTCAAAGGTACCCTTAAAATTGTCTATATCTAACCTTTGATTTCAGGATGTCCTAGGCACTGGCCTTTTGCAACTCAAGGCTGTCTCTAGGAGCTACAACAAAATCCAAGGCAACTAAGTGAGCAAGGGCGCCAGGAACATAGTTGGCTGTAAGGTTAGATCAGTAGTATAGGCCCTAGGGTCAGAAGGGTATGCTGATGCATATTAGTGTTAGGTTGTGAAACTAAGCTTTAGTGTGCTATGGGAAGCACTGTGGATTTGTAACCCATTATATACAGTTGAATTGGCTTTATTTGCCTAAGTTGTTGGTGAAATCAGCTACCCTTTTTACACAGTTGGTGCATTCATTGTTATATCTGTTTCCAAAAATTGAAGGAATACTGTGATGCTAGTTTAGAATACAATTTTTTATGTTCTCTTTCTCAACCCTATGGGTTATTTTTCCATAAGGATATTACAGGTGATTTCATCTTGGATGTTGAATCTCAATCCATTGAGATATCTAGCCATCTTCTTAGGATCCTTTTCAATATGGCCAAGCCTAATGGTCAACCTATACAATTCTTCCTTATAATCTTTTACTAACATTTCCTTGTCTAAGGTTTTGCATTTTCTTGAAAAGACTAGTTTGATAATCTTTCGGGATAAACTTACCTTTCAGTTTAGTCACCATCCCATCCTAGCTCTTGATATTAGGCTTTCCTTTCTTTTTTCTTTCTTCTTGTACTCAATCCCACCAAAGGGATGCATAACCCTTCAATCTGGTCATTGCAAACTTCACTTTTCTGTCATCACCCTCATTCTCATACTCAATAAGCTCCTCAACATTCAGGCTGCCTTCATTTATGGGTACCTCTAATTTCAATTTTGAACTAACTCCCAAGATTGCTCTGACCAATCTCTCTTCAGGCTCTACCTCTATTTTTGAGGTTCTTCCTCCCTGTCACTGACATCTCCCATGTTAGCTCCTATTCTCTCTGCTTGTTCCATAGCAATGTTGCACGAATCGGGGACGTTTTTTGGAAGCGGGGACGCGGAAGTGTCATTTCCAAAAAATCTAGGAAGCGAAGCGTCTACTATATATATATTTTTTTATTTTAATTTTTTTGCATTAATATTAAAAAAACATCCAAAATACCAAATTAATTGTAGAAGATATGGAAGGATGCATGTTGTACATAAATCAAGATAGATATGACATTCATTGTACATTAATGATTAATTATTTGAGCATCAACCATCTATAATCTAGATTCTTCTCCTCTTGTCTAGCCTTTGCCTCTGCCTCGATTATCTAGGGACATTAGTCAAAATTGCCCAATTTTGATCAAACTACCTAATGCAAGCCTTAAAATATGGTAGAAAGAACTTAACATGCTTGATTGATGATTTTGACTTGATTGAAATGTAATTTTTTGCTAACGACATGACACAAGAGTTCAACAATTAACACCACCAACACTAGGGTACATATAGGACTTGGTGCTCTTGATTAAATGCTAATCACATAGCCTCATACATGATATAATCTAATGAAATGCCACCATACCATTGATCCTGAATTCCTAAAAACTGTTAAGTCTGCTGAATTTTGAATAGGATATGAAATTCTATTTTCTCCATATGAAGTCCGATTAGGCTGGAACCACTCTCAAACATCCTGAGTCATTTCATGGTAATGTTAAAAATTTAAGTAAAAGGATCACTTTTACTTTAAGAATTAACATTACCATGAGGGAGCATCTAAGAAACATCTAAGGAGGTGAAAGAGAGCTTATATCTTTTTCATCCTATCCCTAACTCAACACTAACCCACCCTCTAACTCAACTAAAGTTAAAAATTAAAAAAAACAAAATAAAAATGAAGTCATTTTTTTGCTGTGCTAGTTGGATCCGTATGGTGCTGTACGTATCCGGTTGCGATCTGTACGGATCCGCCTCCAAAGCGCGGCACTTCCATACGCCGATCCGGCGTATGAAATGCGGATCCGACGTATGGGATCGCGGATCCCGCCGTATGGATCCGAATTTCCAGGAAGCACAATTTTTTTTGCGAAACGTACGGCGGATCCCGTATGGTACGCGTTTCGGGGGTTGGAACCCAAGGGGGGGGGGACGTTTCCTGCAACACTGTTCCATAGTTTGCAAACATGCTTTCATATTCCTTATCTCATCAAGCAAAGTGGCATTGGCAGGTTGTCTCCTTGGGCCCATTCCAGTGTTGCGAACATCTCGATAACATCTCGATTTTATCTCGAAATCACGATTTTTTGGCCTAGCCGATGTTTGCCAATTTTTACAGATATTTTTATGGTATCTTAATTTTGCCGATGTTTGCCGATTTTTATCCGATATTTTCCTGATTTTTACGATTTTTTGGTTTTTAAGACCCTTGCCGATTTTATCTCGATGCCGATGTTCGCAGCATTGGCCCATTCTTCCTCTATCTCTAGTTGCCATCGCTCAAACTTCTGTTTCACAGTTTGCTTTCTAGTCTTTATTTGCTGAGACAACTTCTAATCTTGTGCTCTGATACCAATAAATGATCCAGGGGCATCCTTTCCTTTGCCTTATATCAAGGATTTTTTCTGTTTTCAATCAGTAGAGATTAAATCCACAGGACTGTATATTTCATTCATCAAATGACAACACTTTAAACAGAAAATATTACGCCACTCACATCAATTGTTTCATAGCCAAAACTATGGCTCTCTCTAGGCCCTGCATTTTCAAACCTCAACGACAAAATTGGTGTTTGAATTCCATTCATGGAGAAACCTCACTACAGGCCTGCATTTTTTTATAACATTTACCTCCAAGATCTGGGTTTGATTTTATTCAAGAAGGAACACTAATACTTACAGGCCCTGTGCTCTTAGAACCTGTGACAACGAGGTTTGGGGTGTGATTCCATTGGAAGAGAAACACACAATATCTACAGGTACTTGTTTTTTTAACCTATGATTAAAGTCATAAAGGGAACCGAGTGATTTTGCGGCCTTCAAGAGGCACAATCCCTATCTCAGAAATTGTTAAATCTAGTGCGATCTTTTGATAAGACAGAGCTTTGGCTTTGTTACAGATTTGAACACCAAGTTTTCGATCACTTGATTTGAAACAAGAATTGCGCTTGGAGTCTTGGACAACAAAAAACATTAGATGCACATTTAACTGCAAATCCTCAGTCTCAAATCCAACTTCAACCTCAACGTCGTGTGTGTTGACATGTCCTGGATTCTGAAATCTCTTCTGGATAACTTGCTGGCAGGGGTTTGACCCTCAATTCCACTTGAATAACATGGTCGGCAGAGTTTCAGCCCTCTATTCCAAGTGTGTAACATGATGGGAAGACTTTAGGTCCTTAATTCCAAGTGAATAAACAGCTGGGTAGACCTTCGGCCCTCAACACTTACATACATTGATTATACAACCAATTCAAATGCAGAAACAATGAAATGAATGAAAATGGAATACAAGAAGGACTGCAAAATCACAATTTCGGAAACATCACAATCTTATTCCAAAACCCCTTCGCATTCCATCTTGTAATAAACAATGCTTGCAACTTATTTTATACATCATGAGAAAGATGATTCGAGCCCAATCAGACTTGTTCATATCTTCCAAGTTCCATTATTGGGAAAATCGAAATCAACTCCTATACTTACTCCAACTTCCTGCATACATGCTAAAACAAGTAGATTTTATATATTGGCTCATTATGTGAGATAGAGCATGTTATCAACTTGTAAGAGACTTGGACAAGCTCCTCCACATGTGTGTGAAACGAGAAATATCTAGAACCTATGACAAAATAGACAACAAACATGTATCAATAATGATGCACTTGTATCGGTTTTGGAAGAAAACATGAGTAGGTTTGATGCCACAAGTGTAAAAATTCTATTTGTTCGGTATTCCAACCAAGCAAAAGCATTTAGGTTTTTGTATCCTTGCACAAATCAGGTGTTTGTTAGAAATGATGTGAGAATCAATGAAAAATCTGATCCGTATCAAGTTGATAGTTGGTGTTTTGAAGTTGATCAGCTGATTTGCAAGGAGAATGTCTGTAGGGTGTTGAGAAAACATCTTATGATTATTGCAGATTGCATGAGGCAGGAGATCTTGAGATTTAAGGATGCTTTGAGAGAAGTAGGAAATAGTGCTGGTTTAGATGGAGGAAGAGTTCCCATAGTGAGGTGATAAGGGAGTAGGTGGAAGACTGGAAAGAGGAGGCAAGTAGGATGTACGACAAGGTTCTTTTGTTTTATTTATTATTGATTTGTCTGCTACATCAAATTTTGTTCAATCCTGCTTTGATGAAGAAAAAGCTAAGGATATGTGGAAGAAAGCACTTGTGGCTTATACAATGAAGTTGAATATATCAAGGGTAGTACCAGCCATGGGAATGCAATTTGGTTGGTGGATTTGCAGGATGGGTGTAATGAATATCATGTGTAAAAATCGACTGCAAAAGATGTGGTGTGTAGATAAGAAGAATATTGTGGATGAAATTCTTAACAAGTTATGATGGGGTCCAGAAGCTCGATTTTTCAGCATTGATATATCAGTCTACCAAGGTGTAGAAATGGTGCATTCATTAGATGACAAATCAGAGTTTGCACCAATGGCAGGTGAGTTGAAATTTTCAACCAATATTGAATCCAATCTGGCTAGTGAGTGAGTGGGATGATTAGGGGGTTGGTCACTTGACATGCTTGACATCAACCATTGCAGATATAGGTTTCACAATCATATTTTTCTCTCATGTTGTGGCAACATCAAGATCTGAATTTCGCTATACAATTGAGAAAAAAAGAAATTTTATTAATGTCTATAGATGACCAAAGTAGGTCTATGGGACATGAATTTATATCTAGCAAAATAGAGATGAACTATGGTATGAAGAACCCTAGGGCATGGAAAGCTAAGCACTAAGATGCTAAAACAATGTTTATAAATGAGCATTGTAAACCCAGAGATGTGTAAATGTATATAAAACCAAAGTAGATGTAAAATTCCTAATTAGCACCGCTAATTGGAATATTTGATTTTTGTATAGTTTTGCCGACTATAGTTAATTAATAAATAAAAGTGAGAAAAGGGGCCTAACTCACTTAAATAAAATAAAGTGTTTCCCTAGTAGAGGCAATGTTATAACTTAAGGGGGAGCCTTGGGGGTCCACACCACGCATGAGAGGAGGCTCACGTAGCCTCTAGGAGCTTCTGCGCAGTCTTATGAGGAGCACGTGGGAGAGAGAGGGACCACGTAGGGTTTGGAGGAGGGCCAGCGTTATAAAAGGAGGGAAAGCCATCTCATTTGGCATTCTTGTTATTGATGATATTGAGCTAGACTTTTGTCTTCTTCAGCACGCTGGCTGTTTAGCTTGTCTGCAACACTGTTTAGTGCGTTGAGTGTCTCCGGTCGGAGATCTCGCCCTTAGCCCCGGGGGACTTCGAGTGCCTGCTCGGGTAAGGTTGTTTCTTCAATATTTTGCGGGAGATTTGGTTGTTATTTGGCGGAGGAGCTGGGCTTCTTTTGGTGACTGCGCAGTCCCTGGGAGAGAGGACGCAGTTCCAGTTGGAGGTGTTCTGTTACGGGGATTTTCTGCAGGAGTTTCAGTTGGTATTCAAAGGAGAGGGTCAGTATTGCCGGAAGGAGGGTTCTTGAGGAGTTTGTGGCTCCGTTTCAGCTTATATCTTCTGGCATCTGCGCTGAGCCTTCCTGGGCAGCGTAATTCCTTGAGGAGGGTTTCCTTGGTGATTTTCGGAGGCTGCCCATTTTCGATATGGTTTCTGGGTTCTATCCGGGGTGGTGATTTCAGGTGGTCTGCAGATTTTTAGCTCATTTCGGCAAGGGGATCAGCCCCTAGCTTCAGTCCATTCCAGCAGCAGCAGTTTACGGCAGTTTCTTCCAGCAGCTGGGACGTAGTTTCTTGTAGCAGCCATTTCCTGTTTTTCTGAGAGGGTTCTTCACTTGCCTTGTGCAAGGATAGGTGCATTTATTCTGATTATCCATTGTATCTCATTATATTCTCAGATTAATAAAATGGCTTAGCATTCCCGGCATTTTTATGTGTATTTGCTTTATGTTCTATTTCCGGCATTTTCTATATTGTCGTATGCTTGTATTGCTGTCTATTTCCCTTGAGGGATATTACAGTGGTATCAGAGCATAGATCTGGCTCAGCCTGTGGAGCTAGCAGTCTATGAGGCCAAGGGATAGACCCCACATCTATTACCGGGGTAAGAGATACAGAGACGTTGAGCATAGGTTGGAGAACACCTACGGAGAGGGGGACTGTGTTCGAGTGGTGGACACAGATCAGGAGCAGCCTGTGACAGAGCAGGAGCAGCCTGTGACAGATACAGAGCAGGAGCAGCTTGTGACAGATACAGATCAGGAGCAGCCTATGGTGGACGCAAAGCAGCAGGGTCCTATGGCAGACGAGGAGGATGCGAGGAGATTTAGAGATGCGCTCCTCCAACACATGCAGGATGTGACGAGGCAGATGGAGTCGATGGGACAGAGACTCACGGCGTTGGAGGTTAGGCAGCGGGAAACCCCAAGGGGTTTTCAGATCGGTGAGGGATTGGGCACGTCCCACCATATGCCGGAGCATGATGCTATTCCCATCATGGCATCTCATGCACCCACGCGATCCACTATGCCCACATTCCTAGCAGAGGACACAGGGGCAGGAGCACAGCGGGAGCCAGAGCCTGAGCCTGGCCAGATGGACGCCTACATTGCAAAGTACCTAGCACGCGGGCCGGGGATCAGAGATCTTATCTCATTCAGAGATTATGTTCAGCTCCAGCGTGATGGTAGACCCCGGATCATCACAGAGGGCACATGCATCATCATGATGACCACCGCGCAGCTAGCAGATTTCATTTTCCCACGTTTGATGGCTCATCAAACAGTTCGGCAAAGTCTTGGGTAGAGAAGTTGGACATCTATTTCCAGCTTAATCAGATGTCGCAGTCAGAGGCCATTAAGGTGGCAACATTACATCTGGATGGTGAGGCCCAGGACTGGTGGTTTCATGGGATGACGACACTCGGGCATTCTACAGTGGGGACATATGCCGAGTTTACCCGGAGGGTGATAGAGCGTTTTGACAGGAGGGATCCGGAGTAGCACTTCGTTGAGCTGACGAAGCTCAAGCAGACTGGGAGCCCATAGACTTACATTTCAGATTTCTTGAGGGTTTCAGTGATGGTGCCAGATCTATCCGCAACTCGGATGGTCTACATGTTTGTGGAGGGGTTAGCAGAGCCACTTCGTGGCCTAGTCAGGTCGACTAGACCAGCTACACTTCAGGATGCCATCAGCAGGACCCGAGATTTACAGGATGTCTTACCTAGGACTCGGACACCTTACCCCCAGAGACAGGCTTTCCAGCCTAAGGGGAAGGACACGAGGATTCCGCCTCCCAAGGGGAATCCTGGACGAGGACAGGGTGATGATGAGGCCCGGAGGGAGCTGAAGAAGAAGCGGTTGTGCTTCACTTGCCAGGAGCCATGGGCGCCGGGACATAGATGTGCTGCAGGGAAAGCACATTTCATTGAGGTCTTCTCCGAGAGCAGCGGGGAAGATGATGAGGAGGATGATGTGGAGGCAGGAGATAGTTGTGCAGTGCAGGGTACCTTACCACCTCCACCACCACTAGCAGGTGGTGCGTCATTTGCACCTACTGGGGGAGCTCTAGCAGCATTGCGAGGAGTTCCCAAGTACTTAACGCTGCGCGTACGAGGGACAGTGCGTGGCCAGCGAGTCTCAGTCTTGGTCGATAGTGGGGCAACCCACAACTTCATTGATGCACAGATGGTAGAGCGGAGGGGTATACAGACTGAGAGTTTTGATGGATTTTCCGTTTTGGTCCCAGGAGATCAGACCATGGTGTGTGCTCGGTATGTTCCCGAGTTATCAGTGACGATGGGCACCTATACATTGACAGATCATTTCTTTGTGGTCGATATTCCGGACACCAACATGATACTGGGTGTTCAGTGGCTTATTACTCTAGGGAAGGTCACGACGGATTGGAAGGCCCTAGAGATGGAGTGGGATGATCCCAAGACAGGGAGGCATGAGAAGATACGGGGATAGCACACATATCCGCCTCAGACTGTGTCGGCACATCGGATGGAGGCAACCTTCCGTAAGGGAGACATAGAGTGGGCAGTAGAGCTGCGGGCATCGGAGGCAGCGACTATAGGACAGGCAGTGCATCCAGAGGTACAGATTATCCTTGATAGGTATGCCATAGTATTCGGGGATATTCCGCCAGGGCAGCCACCGGATCGGGGGTTTGAGCATACTATTGAGCTTGAGCAGGGTATACAGGCAGTGATCACCACACCCTATAGGCATCCCAAGGCTTATCGGGATGAGATCGAGCGAGCTATTCAGGAGTTGCTGGCCCTTGGGCACATTCGACCGAGCATGAGTCCTTTTGCTTCTTCTGTGGTGTTGGTGAAGAAGAAGGACAACACATTGCGGATGTGCATCGATTACAGGGCTCTGAACAAGAAGACCCTAAAAAACAGGTACCCCATTCCCAGGATCGATGAGTTGATGGACGAGTTGAGAGGAGCCCGGTTCTTCTCAAAGATTGATTTGAGATCTGGGTACCATCAGATACGTGTGAGGGAACAGGACATTCCCAAGACCGCCTTTAGGTGTCATTATGGGCACTTCGAGTTTCTGGTTATGCCTTTTGGGCTGACCAATGCACCCGCTACCTTTCAGTCGTGCATGAACCATATCTTCAGGGGTCATCTGAGGAAGTTTGTGCTAGTCTTCTTCGATGACATACTCATATATAGCAGGACTTGGGAGGAGCATCTCCAACATATTGAGACAGTATTGCGCATTTTGGAGGAGCAGCAGTTCTATGCCAAGCTCTCCAAATGTGAGTTCGGGTTGACGGAGATGCTGTACTTGGGGCATATTATAGGAGTGGATGGGGTGAGAGTCCACGAGGAGAAGATCAGGGCCATCAGAGATTGGCCAGAGCCAAGAAACGTGACTGAGCTTCGGGGATTTATTGGCATTTGTACTTACTACAGGAAGTTCGTCAAGGGTTTCTCACAGCTTGCTGCGCCCCTCACAGACTTGACGAGGAAGGGGGCATTCAGTTGGTCGGATACAGCACATCGAGCCTTTGATAGGCTCAAGGAGGTGATGAGTAGCTGCCCCGTGCTTGCATTGCCGGATTTCACGCAGCCATTTATCTTGGAGTGCGATGCGTCAGGAGAGGGGATTGGCGCAGTACTGATGCAGGGTGGTCATCCTATAGCTTTTGAGAGCCGGAAAATCCTTCCGCATGAGAGGTTGTATTCCATATACGACAAGGAGATGTTGGCCATTATGCATGCATTGGCCAAATACCGGTAGTATTTAGTGGGCAGCAGATTCAGGGTGAGATCAGATCACAACAGCCTCAGGTACTTTTTGGAGCAGAAGCAGTTGCAGGAGAGGCAACATAAATGGATCAGTAAGATCCAAGCCTATGACTTTGACATTGAGTACGTCAAAGGCAAGAATAACGTGGTAGCAGATGCCCTTTCACGTAGACCGGCCACGTTATCTCTTATGAGCTTGGACGCTGATTGGAGGGCTCGACTATTGGTGGAGTACTCCAAGGACAGGTTTGCATGTGAGGTATTGGATGGGCAGGTAGCAGATGACAGATACAGGGTGGTTGATGAGATTATCTACTACAGGGACATGATCTTCTTGACTGAGGGGTCTTAGCTTAAGAAGAAGATACTCCATGCATCTCATGATTCTCCATTGACTGGCCATCAGGGGTTTACCAAAACCTACAGGGCCATTAGAGAGAGGTTCTCATGGAAGGGCCTCAAGGAGGACTCCAACATGTCAGGGAGTGCGATGTTTGTCAGAGAAACAAGGGAGAGATGAGCCATCCCGCAGGGTTGTTGCAGCCTCTTCCCATTCCAGAGGGGAAATGGGAGAGCATATCGATGGACTTCATCACAGGATTGCCCACGGTGCAGGGCAAGGATTGCATCTTTGTCGTCGTTGATCGACTGACGAAGTATGCTCATTTTTTTGCCATATCCGCGCACTACACAGCAGCACAGGTGGCCGAGCTGTTCTTCAGGGAGATTTTCAGGTTGCATGGTCTACCTAAGACCATTATCAGTGACAGGGACAACCGCTTCATGGGTGGATTCTGGCAGGAGCTTTTCCGGCTAGTGGGGACAGAGTTGACATCGAGCACTAGTTATCACCCACAGACGGACGAACAGACAGAGATAGTTAACAAGTGGCTGGAGGGCTACTTGCGTAACTATGTCAGTGGGCAGCAGAGGGCATGGCTGAAGTGGCTGCATTTGGGAGAGTATTGCTACAACACGACGCATCACATGTCCATTGGTATGTCGCCGTTCTATGCTTTGTATGGGTATCATTCTTTATCTTTTGTGGACGTGATGTTTGGTGTTAGCAGGGCTCCGAGAGCCAAGATCTGGATACAAGAGAGTCAGGATATCCTCCGAGCTCTCAAGGATAACATGGCCACAACACAGAATCAACAGAAGCTGTATGCTGATAGGGGTCGGGTGGAGAGACAGTTTGAGGTAGGAGACTTGGTCTACCTGCGATTACAGCCATACCGACAGTCTTCACTTAAGCAAAAGGGGGCTGAGAAGCTTAAGCCCCGCTTTTATGGGCCATACAGGGTGATACGCAGGATTGGGCAGGTTGCATATGAGTTAGAGCTGCCCCAAGGCAGCAAGATCCATAACATTTTTCACGTATCATGCTTGAAAAAGGCATTGGGCCAGCAGGTGACAGTCATGGATGAGCTACCACCTACGGATGATGAGGGGCATCTGGTGTTGCAGCCAGAGGCTATTATTGATACTAGGGAGAGGCAACTGCGGAGCAGGACGATCCGGGAATTCTTGGTGAGGTGGAAGAATTTGCCGGATGAGGATGCCACTTGGGAGGATGAGAAGATTTTACAGCATCCATCACTTCAGTTGCTTGAGGACAAGCAACATTTTGCTGGGGGAGACTGTAATATTCCTAATTAGCACCGCTAATTGGAATATTTGATTTTTGTATAGTTTTGCCGACTATAGTTAATTAATAAATAAAAGTGAGAAAAGGGGCCTAACTCACTTAAATAAAATAAAGTGTTTCCCTAGTAGAGGCAACGTTATAACTTAAGGGGGGAGCCTTGGGGGTCCACACCACGCATGAGAGGAGGCTCACGTAGCCTTTAGGAGCTTCTGCGCAGTCTTATGAGGAGCACGTGGGAGAGAGAGGGACCACGTAGGGTTTTGAGGAGGGCCAGCGTTATAAAAGGAGGGAGAGCCATCTCATTTGGCATTCTTGTTGTTGATGATATTTGAGCTAGACTTTTGTCTTCTTGAGCACGCTGGCTGTTTAGCTTGTCTGCAACACTGTTTAGTGCGTCGAGTGTCTCCAGTCGGAGATCTCGCCCTTAGCCCCGGGGGACTTTGAGTGCCTGCTCGGGCAAGGTTTTCCTTCAGTCTTTTGCGGGAATTTGGTTGTTTGTTTGCGGTGGAGTTGGGCTTCTGTTGGTGACTGCGCAGTCCCTGGGAGAGAGGACGCAGTTCTTGTTGGGGTGTTCTGTTGCGGGTTTTTCTGCAGGAGATTCAGTGAGATCCGGTGTGGAGATTCAGTCCTTATCAGTGGGAGATTTTCCAGGGAGTTTGTGGCCCTATTTCAGCATCTTTCATTTGGCATCTGTGCTGAGCCTGGAGGGACAGCGTAATTCCTTGAGGAGGGTTCTTTGGGTGATTTTCTGAGGCTGACCATTTTCTATATGGTTTCTAGGTTTTGTCCGGGGTGGTGAGTTCAGGTGTTCTACAGATTTTCAGCTCATTCCGGCAAGGGGATCAGCCCCTAGTTCCAGTCCATTCCAGCAGCAGCAGTTTACGGCAGTTTCTTCCAGCAGCTGGGACGCAGTTTCTTGTAGCAGCCATTTCCTGTTTTTCTGAGAGGGTTCTTCACTTGCCTCATGCAAGGATAGGTGCATTTATTCTGATTATCCATTGTATCTCATTATATTCTCAGATTAATAAAATGGCTTAGCATTCCCGGCATTTTTATGTGTCTTGGCTTAATGTTCTATTTCCGGCATTTTCTATATTGTTGTATGCTTGTATTGCTGTCTATTTCCCTTTCGGGATATTACAGTAGATTTACAAAAACACCTTCAAGGAAAGATGAAGAGTAGCTAGAAACCGAGGGTCTGAGACATGGTGCATATAGAAGACAACAACCTGTGGATTTGTGAACCATATTTAGCTGCTTATTGGTTGTAATATTTAAAGGTGGCCTGCAAACATCTTGTAGAATATGCTTGTTCCATGTAAGTTATGAGTTGTTATGTTTTGGGACAAGCAATTGTGTTTAATATGACATTGAGGAAGGGTATTAGAGTATATCTTATGATGGTCATATCATGTATGACAAACCTGAGGACTTTGGATATAGATAGGAGCTTTAAGTTGTGACATGTTAATGAATTGACAATATAAGAAGGTGATTTAAAAAGTTATTTCCTCACACGTCACTTTATAATTATATAAGTAGTTTCATAACTTACATTTTGCTTATCTTATCGTTACGTAACTATTTTCTTATTTAATAATTTTCAATATGTATAAAAGTAAATACATAAAGATGTCTCATGAGAGACATAAGCTTCGAAACCACTTACGTAACCATGAAATGACATGTGACTGAATTAACATTTATATCACTTTATTATGTCACCAATTTACTTGACGATTCATAGCTTCGAATTCCCTATAGGCTATGCATAACTAAAGGTGCCTAAGCCATGTAATACATGATGTGATCATTATTAATTAGTAACTATATCAATCATATAATATTTAATTTTACATTTTTATTATTCTCTGGGGGGACAAGAATGTTGGAAGATGAAGCAACATGAGATCCTAATGCAGACATTCTACTTCTAGGATCCCGAGTAACTATATTGTCTTCGTGCAAATTTCTGCAATATGGAAGGTAATGACAACTCAAAAACTTGTAATCATGGTCAGTAGAGGCAGCCTACTGTTACCACAAGTGGGTTTATTTTATTTTTTCCTTGTTTTCTTTTTTTGGATACATGGCAGTTTCCATACAGGCTGTATCCCGTACTGGTCCTGTATGGACCTTGTATGAATCCATACTGTATCCTATTAGGAATCTAGCCCATATCTTAGCTGTACCCCTAATAGATACAGTTCAAGATAGGTCCAGGTGGGTAAGGCAGGTTTGATAACATAGCATAGCATATGTTAACCAATTTTTAGTAGGCAATTGCAGCCCATGTCTGCCCATTTGGACATGGAAAAGACAGGGACAATGCGTTGCACAACTCACCAGAGTTCAGCCAATGAGAGTCAGCAAGAAAGGTGTTTCTGTGGCATGAATCGTGATGTTTTGTGGAATTGCAGATGACAAATGCAAGGAAACATTCATTGGGTATGGTATGCATTGCTTGGGGATTGCAATATCCACATTTACTTGCAGATGAAGGCTCTTTAAGTATGGCTATGTGGAATTAGAAATAAAAAGGTAAATTTTAGTGAATAGAGCTATTCAGAATTTAAATTATTCATGCTTATGTGCAAATGTTTCCTGGGAGGAGTAACTGTCAACTGCTGCTGTACTTGTGTAGGTTTTCAGTGACATCCATCAATCATAAGGAGTAATCCCATAAATAAGTTACATTATACGATGGCTTGCACATGAATAGCCTGGCTTTTGTTTAAATCCTTATTATCTTTTTTGGGACTGAGAATTTGTGCGTACTGTTGATAAGAGTATCTTCCAAATGGACTCAGTTTAGTGACCTTTTATTATCAGTATTCTGGGCAGTAAGAGCTCAAAATTTTAGTTTCCATTGTACAAGTAGTTCATACCATCTTTGTGGGGTTGCCGTGATAATTTACTGTGCTCTTTTTTTCCAGTTTTGAATTCAAGTAATATGATTGTTGAACCTGCCAAGAATGATCTGATGTCTGAAATTACTCATGAGTAGTATAGCTGCAAGCAGTGAGGTGATCAGGCTTGCAGAGACCTAGGTTCAAACCCCCTTGGTGTGAGTGCAGATGAAGCCAGGTGCAAGTTCTGGGTGACTTTGATGGCATATATATGCACCTCATAGTGTGGCAGGTTAGCCAAAAAGATTGTATAATAGATATTTCTCCAGGAAAAAAATTGCTTCTGGTCTGATGAGTGTTTTCTATAAATGATCCGATGAGATCTCAAGAGCAGAAATGTCCTTGAATTTTAGTATTTTTGCAATGTTTTTCTCTCTATACTTTTCTTCTTTGCTTGTCTTGCCTCTTTGCCTTTCTATGAGTTAATGCCAGTCCAACAAACTACGTTTCCTTTGCAACAAATCGAAACAATGGTGATCTACGCATATATCTATTATATTAGCATCAACTGGTAGTCTATTTCTAATGTAAATTGGAAGGTAGATATGAAGAGTTTGGTAGTTGGCCATTTTGATTGAAAATACTCATAAGTTATAACTATGATTAACAAAAAGGCGTTCTAGCAATCAACTGGGCTTGCAATTTTTGAGTTAATCACTAAATTTGTTCTAACTTCTTGTTACACTTGGATGTGTGCTGCCCTTTTGTTTAAGATAGAAAGTGCCCCTCATTAAATTTTTTTCCTCTCAGGTGAAGCGGAGAATAATTGGAAGAGGTCCTCTCAATGAAGATGAATTTGAGGAAGTAGCACAGGGAACATTTTTGAAAGATGATGACATTTCTAGTATTTCTGGATCAGATGAAGAGTCTGATGATGCTATCACTTGTGGCTGGCAAACTCGAACTGAGTCTGTGAATAGATCCACGAGTATGAAAAATCAGATTTTAATATCTCTACAGTCTGGAGAAATTGTCTCATTTTGGAAAAGTTTGCTTTTGGGTGACAGAGAAGATCTACTTCCTGAACATAACAACTCTATGGTCAAGGAGAATGATGCTAAGGGTTTAGTTTTGGCTGACAAGGAGGTGATTGGGAGGTTGCAATCCTTGGTTAAAGAATCCCGAGATCAGAAAAACTTGAGGGTTGTGTTGCTTGCAAGTGGAGGACATTTCGCTGGTTGTGTTTTTGATGGAAATAATATTTTATCTCACAAAACTTACCACAGGTAGAAAATTGTTTCTTCTGTGTTGAAAGTTGAGCTTCTATTCTTTTTCTGAAGTGGTATGCTACTTGATGACAAATTGACCAAGTTTTGAAATTTATTTTATTCTTCTCTTTATCTTAAGGTTGCTATATAGAACAACACCCTTTGTGATAGTTGTGTCTTGTCAACATTACAATTGATTGTTGGTGATCATTGTATTTCATTCTGTGCATTGTGGCTTATTTGTGCAAATAGTATTTTCTTTTCTAATTTCTGTTTTTCCTGTTACCCCTCAGTTTCACACCAGGATTACCGTATTTTTTTACCAGATTTGCCCTAGTATTTGAGCTATCTTGTGCATGATTTGAGATGATGTCTGAGCCGAGGATTCCAGGATCAGTTGTGCCATCATGAGGATTGTATTATGTATCATGATGAGCCAGAAGTTGTGACCATGTATCTTATGTATTGTTATTAGACCATGCTTAGTGATCGATGTAAAGCAGTGTTGCAAACATCGGTGAAAAATGGCAAAGAATCGGCAACATCACGATTTTCCCGAGTTTTCCCGATTTTTTCCCATTTTGGAAAAATGAATATATTATGTATTTTTTAATATGTTCTGCAGTTTGCCAATTTTTCCAATTTTTCGCCGATTTTGCTGAAAAGATGTTTTCTCGACCGCTGCCGATTTTTTCAACACCGATGATGTAAAGTGTTTTTTCATCTAGGTGGTTTATTTTGACCCTTGTGGTTTTTCATGGCCTGTCCTCTTAGTCTCCATTTCAAGGATAGTCCTGAATCCTGCCCTTATGGTTTGCACCAATCATCTTTTAGGGGTCATTAATGGCCAAGGTGGGTGGGCAGTGGTCTTAGAGTGGACCCCTAAGTCTTCTCACTTTATCACTATGTAAAAGTTGTGATATTTTGGTGTAAATGTTGTCATATCGAGAAGCACACTTCCCCTTTAGCCTAAGCATGGATCTATGTATTTATTATTACACTTAGGCCTAGGTGATTGTCTCGCTAGCACTTTTGGGTTTTACGACATGTATTTGGCACTTGAGATCATGTAAAACCACTTCATGAGGGGCATCTACATATTTTTATGCACTTGGACCTTTGAGGGCCCCTCTTTCCAACACCTTGCATCTTTTGAGATTGTTGTTCATGCATGGAGACTAGTTATGTGATGACACATCACCCTTGTTGGAGCACTCCACCTTCTAGCACATATTTTGAGGCATCTGTCACTTCTTTTGAGGAGCCATCTACCTTGTTGAGCATCTTTCTTGACCATTGGAGCTTTTGCTTGGCACGTGGGAGTGGTTTGGACCTTCCTTGACTTGAGGGAGGTTGTTAGCATGGATCGTGAAGGTGTTTACACCTTGGATGACTCACACACAACCATTAGATGCCATTTTTGGAGAGCCATCCACCTTGGGAGCTCACATGTGCCATACATCTGGCCTAGTGGACCATCTTTGCTAGCCATTTGCTCATTTGAGGGACGATCTTTCTTTGAGGAGGTAGATGAGGTCTTTACCTTGCTTTCAAGAGGAATGTTGGACCCCTTTGACCCATATTCCTATTTTGGGTGGGACACCCTCTCTCCTTGGAGATAGTTGTACATATGGCATAACTAACTCCCTTGTTTATGTGTTTTAGACCTTGCCCTCATAGTTAATTGGAGGATAAGAGTTTTTTTATGATCTCCTAGGCTAGATCAAAGGAGAAAAATATTATTGTAATAAGAGGGTTGTTGAGTCTTCTCTCTATATAAGAGGCTCCCTGTCATAGCATTTTTTGTTGTTGATTGGAATATTTGAGAGCACCCTTGCTGAATATGAAGCATTGAGGCAATTTGATGTTGTGTTCAAGGTCTTTTCTCTTGGCTATTATTTTGTGCTTTCAAGTTGGATGTGGATGTCAAGTCTTCTACATAGGCAAGATTAGCAAAATCGATCCATTTGAAGGGCAAACACTACCAACTGGAAGGGATCTCATATGTGAGGTAACTCCTCTTTTCTCCTTTGTTAATTTAGTAGTTTTTAATTAGTAACTTGCTTTATATATCCTCTAGGAATTCTAGAAGGTTATTAGTTTCAATTTCTAAGTTAAAGTTGATTTTGCTTGTTCAAGGTGGAACCATTTGGACCCCTTCCTTGTAGGGTCTTCTATTTTGAATTAGATTAGAGAGCAGGCTATTTAGTATTGAGTCTTTCAAAGCCTTGTCTCCATTATCTAATCCTTAAGAAAATAGGCTGTTTAGAAGAAGTCTTCTTCTTGACCTCATTAGTTATAGGATTTAACACTAGTCTCTTTCATCAATCACCAAATATTTTAAAATCCAAAAAAATTATTTTTCTTTTGTTTACTTCAAATCTTAAATTCATTGAATATCATTAGATTATATTTCATTTCAAGTCTAGTTTCTTTCTTTTATAAACATAAACATAAATATAAATAATAATTAATTACTTAATTAAACAAAAGGTCAAGGGGCACGTACCCTTTCACCTCATGACCAGTCAACGCTATAAAGTAAAACATCATGAGGGTTATTGTATCATTACTCATTCTATCAATTATTTATATATGAATACATTTATACAAATACAAATATGTTGTCTAGACTCTACACACATTGTTTGTAACATTGGCATCAAAACCAGTTTGATCCGGCCATTGGCCAAGGAACTTTTCCATCAATCTGTAAAACTACACGTAAGAAAAGGAAGAGTAAATAAGATAATCTTGATCGTCATTAATTTCCATTGGTGGTTTACAAGCTTGTGGTTTTGGCAGCCCATGGTATTTGGAAGGTAAAGAAAAATAAAAGAAATTCAAATATTTCTTTATGTGAATGATAACTTTTATCTTTTTATGTAGAGGAAATTATTGTAGGAGTTAAAGGTGGTAATTGCCCATGGTATTTGCAAGGTAAAGAAAAACAAAGGAAATACAAATACCTATGTATGTGAATCATAAGTTTTATTTTTAACACGATGGAAATTATACATATAAAGATAATAAATCAAATTTTATAAAAGATTATTTTAAAGAAGCTATTAAACTATCGAGAAAAAACTCAAACAAAAGTTACTTTAATAAATAATTATTTATTTAAAGTCACTTAAAAAAATTAAATTAAAAGGGGTAAAATGAAAAATAGAAGGTAGGGCCTGCAAGTAAAAAGTCCAACCCCAAAATGGTTAACAATGAGGATCTACATGTCGATGTGAATCGATATAGAGATGAAGTCAATAACGTGAGATATCGTCTCAACAACATGGAAAAAGCGCAAGCAAAATTAAAGAAAGGAAAAAAGATGATGATTGAGAAGATGAATCAACTAATAGAGAGAGGGAACAAAAATGTTAATCAACTTGCAGAATTTGAAGATTGATGGCAATCTACGCTAAGAATTGTGAAATTTTTTGAAGTTATAGAAATCCTACAGCAGAAATCTGATTTTTTTTTTTTTTGAGCTAGAGGAATCGGCAACGGCGGAGGTATCGTACTCGCGTAACATGGGGTCGAATCCCCCCGGCAACCACTATAACCCCTAGGCGTGAGCAGACGGGGGCACGAAATTCACGCAAGGTTCTTCTAGGTTCGATCTGTCGACCTAGCGGCCTGTACGCCTTAGCAAACGTACAGTTTACCGGCAGACTGGGGCCTCTGCCCCTGCAGAAATCTGATTTACGTTACCTACTTTTTTTCATTAAATTAACAAGTTATTTTCTGAATACATCAAGAAAATATTAATGTAAATAAACTGCAGCCTACACAACTATACAGATCAAGTACTGAAAAATAATTGAAGCATTTAGACAAAGGACACACTTATTTTCGGAAAAGTATCCCCAGAAAAACCCAATGTGGGAAAACCGGTGCAATATTTCTGAGGGTTTATATTATTATGCAGATTTCTGAATACAATCTAGGGTGCCAAATCCGGCTCACTCGACAGAGAAAATGCTCGACAGAAGTACCTCTATTCGGAGACAGATATTTTGGCTGATCCAACAGCAGAATGAAGAAATCCCAAGGTGACTGCACTGTCCACAGTGCTGCGCAGCGATGGCTGCAGCAAGCTCTGTGCTGAGACTGCGTCACCTCCTCTAGTGGCCGCGTCACCCTCCTTGTGAGCCTTCCCGGCTCAGAAATCAATTTGTTGAATGGCTGCCCGATTTGCCTCACAAAAACCCCAACGTAGCTGCTCAAGTGACTACGTCACCCCCTTTGGCTCTGTGTCACCCTTCTGGCTTTGCGTGAGCCCTGCTGGCTCTGTGTCACCCTCTCAAGGGCTACACTGTCTCTCCTGGTGCTGATCGACCTCTCTGCACTTGTATTCTTGGCCTTGGACTGAAGTACTGCTGCCGAATTGCCCCTCACTGCTCTGAATTACCTAGATCTGATCTTCGTCCGAGCACTGCTCTGTCAAAAGAATTCGATCTCTAAATTCAGTCTCTGTGTGTGTTCTCCAACTGACCCTCAAGCCTTCCTTTATACTTTTCTTGTTGATGAATCAACGGTCGTGATCTAATCTCTAATCGCAGGCTAAGATTAGAAAAGACTTGATCTTCGTCACTTAGAACATTCTCATCCACATGTTTAAATTAATTCGCTTTAATTATTTTATTTCCCTAAGTTTTAACTTAGGCTCCATTTAAAATAATTAATTATTTGAATAACTTAAGCTCTGAGTGGAATTTCTCCAAACAATTTTTGGGTCTTGGAGATCTCATGTGTCCTAGCCCCTCCACAAAGTTTTAGAGCTAGAGCACATCCGATGCTACCCAAAAATGAACACTCCTTCTTAGCGAGGAATGTGTTGTAACAATACTTCAATACACGAAGCATCACCCTGATCCATGACATCGGTCCTTTGCGCTTTTGATGCTCAACTGCTGCCTCTCATCCACTGCGCTGCTGCCTATGACACTGCCACTTATCACTGCCTCATCTGTACTGCAGCTCCCTCTCAAATGCTACATCATGCTGCCCATAACACTGCCACTGCTAACTGCTGCACTGCAGCGCAGTTGCTGAGAGTCAAGCAACTGAAAACCTGCCCAAAAACTGACATACTGGTCAGTTTGGATACACCTCGATGCTGTAACTACCTCTGCTGCTAATCTGTGCTGACCCTCTGATGCTACTGCGATGCTGCTGCTGTGCACTACGTAAGCACTGCTCTGCACTGCGCTGCACCTCTGTGCACTGCGCTGCACCTCTGTGCACTGCGCTGCTGCTGCTACGATGCTATTGCCTCTGCTCTATGCTGCTTCAGACTTCAGCAGTCTAGCTCTACCACTGTCGCTCCATCATCTCTCGCACCAACTAACATCTGTCATTCTGCTACTGTCATTAAGGGCTCCCGTAGCCATATGTGATCCAAGAGTTTGGGCACCTCAAGGATCCTGCCCTACTTTGCAGTTCAAAGAACTATAGATCAATGGCGCTCCACCTCTTCCCTCGAAGCACATGAGCGCTCATGGCACAATCATCATCATCCCCGCAATCGTCCTTCGTTGCAGCAGCCTTCAAGTCAGATTCTTCTTTGCCCTTATTCTTCCGAGGGCATTTTGTGGCGAAATGTCCCAATTCTCCACACCTGAAGCATATGACCTTCGAGAGGTCCTTCTTCTTCCTTCTCTGCTGCCCATTCTGTCCCTTAGATGCGAGAGCCGCATCTTCCTCTTCCTCGTTTATTTTGATCCCCGTGATGTTGCTTTCGGCCTTGGTCAACATTTTGATCTCTTCCTATCGAAGAGCTGCCCACATCTCCTCCCAGTTTGGAAGAGAAACCTTGCCTAAAATACCTTGGACAAAGGTTTCCCAGTCTTGAGAGACTGCATTCAAGGCAGTCTTGACCATAAGACCATCATCTGGTGTAGACCCTACGGAAGCGAGCTGATCTCAGATCGCATTCAATCTGATAAGGAAGGGGTTGATCTCTTCTCCCTTCTGCATCTTAAACAATTTCAACTGATTCTCAAGCAACATGTTCTGTTGGAAGAAAGTTCCTTGGTATATAGTGGTTAAGGAAGTCCACATTTCCCTTGCCATGTTCTTCTCGACAATACGTGGGATCATATGATCCTTGACTCCGTCCATGATCATGCATTTTGCCTTTGCTTGAGCCTCTTCGTACTTCTTGAGAGGACCAACATCAACAGGGACAACAACTGCATTCAAGACATGATCCTTGATGCGATGTTCATCCAAAATTGACAAGATCTTGGCCTTCCAGATGACAAAGTTGGATGTTGTATCCAACCTGTCCTGATCCCTTAGTCCGTGTGCGGCCATCGCTGCCCAACAAGAAAATGTCGAACTAGTTCTCTTCTCCCTCTTTTGTTGTAGTCCCAGCAAAACTCGGATCTAGGTTTCTTTGGCGCTAGAAACCCTTTATGGAACAAGCTCCCTCTGAAAATTGATTTCCTTTATGGAAATTCTTCTGCCAACTGATGTCGAAACACCTCTCCGATCACTCTTTGCTACTGATCAGCACTGGATCTAGAATTCTTGGCAAGAAGTCTTCTGAGGAACTGCTACCCTCTACTTTGCCACTGCCCCACTAGACACTGTTCAACACCAACAAAAACAATGCCGCACCAACAACTCCAGAAGAAAATTTGTACTACTCTTCTAGCCACGACAACGGAAAAATTTGAGGCTCAAAACCTCTGCACTGGCCCAACAAACACTATGTTGCCTCTGCTGCAACTACAACGTCACCCTCGCTGGCTGACATAAGCTTTGTGTGAGACCTTTTGGTGAATGTGTCACTGCTTCCTGTGCCTCTTTCTGGTTTTGCGTTGTCACTCGAGACAACTGGCTTCCTGCAGCAAATTTTTTTCTTCGATCTTTCGTTGATGGCTTCAGCGCTACTTGATCTGCAACACCTCTGATACCATGTGAAATTTTTTGAATCTAAGTTACATAAATCCTACTACAGAAATCTGATTTACATTACCTACTTGTTTTCATTAAATTAACAAGTTATTTTCTGCATACATCAAGAAAATATTAATGTAAATACACTGCAACATACACAACTTTACAAATCAGGTATTGAAAAAATGAAGCATTCAGACAAAGGACACACTTATTTTCGGACAAATGTCCCCGAAAAAACCCAATGCGGGAAAACCAGTGCGGCAGTTCTGAGGGCTTATATTATTATGCAGATTTCTGAATACAATCTAGGGTGCCAAATCTGGCTCACCCAACAGAGAAAATCCTCGATAGAAGTACCTCTATTGGGAGACAGATATTTCTGCTGATCCAATAGCAGAATGAAGAAACCCCAAGGTGACTGTGTTGTCCCCAGTGTTGCGCAACGATCGCTGCAGCAAGCGCTGCGCTGAGACTGCATCGCCTCCTCTAGTGGCTGCGTCACCTTGCTCGTGAGCCTTCCCGATCTGCCTCACAGAAACCGCAGTGCAGCTGCTCAAGTGACTGCGTCACCCCTCTCGCTCTGCATCACCCTTCTGGCTTTGCGTGAGGCCTGCTGGTTCTACGCACCCTCTCAAGGGCTGCACTGTCTCTCCTAGTACTGATCTGCCTCTTTGCACTTGTATTCTCGGCCTTGGACTGAAGTCCCGTTGCTGAACTGCCTCTCACTGCACTGAATTACCCAGATCTGATCTTCGTCCGAGCACTGAAGGGTATATCAACATCAGACCACCATCTAACAATGTAATCACAAGCAATTTCTCTCAATTCTTTTTTCCAATGCTGATCTAAAGTGGGCTGCACTTGACCTCTACCTGTAGGACTAGGACCATGTGCACTATCAGAGGGAGAAGAGGGTATGAAAAAACTTTTGATAGTACCCCTATTTCCCATTGCACCCTTACCCTTTTCAGAAATAGACTCCATAAAGGGAGGAACATAGCGAAAGGGGTTTGATGCATTAGTGCAAGGTGTTGTCGCACAGATTGTCCAGGCACCGCGACAACGGCTCAGATTGGGGGCTGTCACCTTTTACCCCAATCTCTCTATCTAAGCTGTCTCCTTGCAAGCTAAGGGAGGTGGACCCTTTTATAAATGAAGATAACAAATCCAGGAGACATAGCTAAAACATCAAATACTTGATAGAAATAGACGAGATTCCACAGATCTAGATTAGATTTCACGTTAGAGACCAGTGCCTTATGGAGTCGAACAAGATCTCATTATGCAATTACAAACTAGTAAATGATGACTAACTGCTGCTTATTAAAACACGATTGATCAATGATATTCGATTGAAAACACTACAACCATGCAACAATGAAAATGCCAAAATTTAAGATGTTTCAATTATTTTCACTTCAGCGGATTCCAAAATTTTTGTATAGTCACACTTAGAATAAAATCTTTAAAAGCTCATTTGACTATAAAAGATATTTTTTGAGAATTTTTTATAATTTTTATTTTTAATCTAGAACAATCTAAAACTAAATTAAAACACAACTAGAATTAAAACTAATGAAACTTAAAAAATTAAAATCTAAAAAAGAAAAAAAAAACTAAAACTAAACAAAACAAATTTGAAATCTAAATTAAAATTAAATTAAACAAAACTAAGTTAAAACTAAAGTCTAAATCCTAAAATTTAAAACTAAACTTAAACTAAACTAAAATTAGAACTAAGTTAGAATAAAAACTAAATTTAAATTAAATCTAAAAATGAAACAAATTAAAACTAACAAAATAAAATAAAAAAATCGAAATTTAAAACCTTAAAACTAACTAAATCTAAATCGAAAAAATTTAAATCTAACTACAAACTAAGATAAAACTACATGACAAATAAAACGAAACCTATCTAACTAGAACCTACGAATAAATAAACGCATCAAAATTTTTATGAAACCTAAGAACTAAATTTACGCTACCCTAACCAAATCGAAATAAACGCATCAAAGCCTAACATGAAATCGTTTAAAAAAAATAAAAATGCCGGCGTAACAAAAATATAACGCAGTTTTTTTTTTGTGTTTTTTGTTTATCGTTTGCAGGTCGAAGGGCATGAATGGACGCGGGTTCGAGCTTGGACAGGCGAGATTTGAGAAAGCCGCACGGAAATTAGAAAAAATGGGCTCAACATTTGCGTGAATCCTCTGCTGTATGGTGTATGCAGGTCGATAAAAAAAATTCAATGGCGTGAAGGAGCTTGAACGAAGAACCGAGTTTAATGCTGCGTTTTGTTTGCGGGCTGCTCGATGGATTGGTCGGTTTTGGACGCGAGGAGAGGAAATGCAGTCGAGGGTTTGCAGAGATGAATGTGAGACGACTAGGGCAAAGAGATCGATGGGCAGACAAATGTAGAACCTGGATGAGGGCAGATTGAATAGGGATTGATAGCAATTGGATCCAGTGCACACAAATTCGCCCAACAAACCTAGAATTTTTTTTTTTTATCAAACTCTTCTTCAATTGACTGCAGCTCAGATCCTTGTGTTCTTTTAAATTAAATGATGCCAAATCCTGCCCACAGTAGCAGCAGTTTGAGGCCAGATCTGGCCTTTGGAGGCTAGATCTGCCTCAAATCTAGAAGAAATTTCGATTTGAACCCTGAAACCTGCAACAATAGGTCAGATCTAAAGATACACACCCAGAGAAAATTAAACCCTCACAGATAAATTACAAATTTACACTAATTTACAAATTTAAAACCCTCATGGTTAGATCTGAAATCCATTTAGCACAATTTTCAGAAGTTTAAAATTTTTAGTGAGAGGCACAAGCCTTCGAAACCCTGCAAAATCACAAATATCGTAAGATAGACCCGGAATTTAACAAATAAAGAGCTTATCAGATTTATGTTTATTGGGAGTCGGCTGGTCCAACCGAACACTTCCCCAGACGCCCAATTTTAAAAAAAAATCTCCCTGCACACTTAGATCCAGACCTTAGATTGATAGAGATTTAAGAAAACAACATGAGACCTTTAGAAAAATCAGAATGTTATTTTATAAACCCAGAAAACTGCATAAGATACCTATATGCAGATTAATCTATGAAGGCCATCAACCATAAAATACAAGAAACAAAGTAGCAGAATTCAGAGACAATTCACCACATAGATCTGAGAAGGAACATCCAGATTTGTAACCCCAAAGTCTTTAGCTTTATTCCTCAAAAAAGTTTACAAGAGCTTCTAAGAGCCAGTGCACGATTCTGAGATCGGATGACTCAAGAATGACAAAGACCTCTAAATTTATAGGACCAGATCTCTAACGGCTAGTTTGGATGATCCTCGTCAAAATAATCTCAATCGTCCAAAAGATTTAATTATCTTTTAATCCGGAACGTTGAAATTAAAATTTTGGGGAAAAGACGAATTTATCATTTAATTCAATTTTAATTAACTCAAAAATACTATTTTTGAGTTAATTACCCCAAAATTTTGACCTTGACTTAACCACCATGGCCCAAGGGTCCAATATTTCTTAAAATTCTCAATATTCCCTTGGCTTGGGGCTGTCAAAATCATTTTCCAAGGACCAACAAATTTTGCCTTTAAAGATTTAATCTTAATTTAGGACCCTAAATTAATTAAATTTCTGGTTTAGGATTTTATTAATTAATTGACTAGAAAATTTAATTAATTGATTAAGAGGGGATTATGATTATTTTTCCCACCCTCTTTTACATGAGATAATACTTTTACATACATGAAGGGGGGAAAACCCATTTGTATAGACCCTCAAATAAATACCTAGTTCTGCGACTCAACATATGATCTAGTAGACCAAGTAGTTCAAACTACTTTTACAAGGACTCGATAAAAAAACACTAGGACTCACTTAGCATGCTGATGACAAAATCCACCCTAGCTTTGGGGTGAGGCTGGAGGGAAAAACTCTGCCGATCACTTTCGTGAATCAGTGAGACAAAAAACCTCCTAGGATGGAAGTCATCAACAACATACTAGGCTTACCTAGGTTGTTACATACATGGACGGTCTTACTTAGGTCATTTACATCATAAAATGCAGAATGGGTTTACATCATTATAAAAACTGTCGATCGGCGATGACATCTGGATAACGGAATCTGAATGGTGCAACCACGTCGAACATGACGAATCCCATTTGAAAAAATGGGGGTGTACTGCTATGGGGTCGTTGACAAAGTGCGGTCAACACAAGGGATAGATGAACAACCCCCATTATCAAAAGTTGGGTTGGCAGCCATCATTTGTTGTATATTTCTCTTCCTCCCAATTTCAACCTCTATTTCTTTTTGCCTAGCTTTGTCTTCCGCAAACTTTTGAAATTTCTCTCTCAACTCCGTCCTAATTTCCCCAATTTCTTCTGCTTAACATGGTCTAATTTGGCCTCTAAGACCAGTCAAATGTAGTTTCAGTCTATGAATGCCCGTTGCACCCCCCTTAATTTTTCTCTTACAAAATTTGCAATGCATTTGATCATCAACCAATTCAGCATATGCCCAAGCAACATTTTTCATTCTACGGGCCATTCTGGAATGAGTTTTTGACTTGGAAAGAAAAGGTTTAAATCTGAAAATGAAAACAAAAAAGACTATTCATTCCATGTTCATTTCTTTCCCAAAAAACTATGTTTACCATTTTCAGATTTGCAAAAAAAATAAAACAAGCAAAGGCAGATTTTAGAAGGGAAAAAAAATTACCTCTAGGCTCTAGCCTCCTCAATGCAGCTCCAAAAAAAAAACTCCTCGATGCTGCTCCAAAGCTTGCCCTATAAGCTCCTCACTGCTGCTCCAAAGCTTGCCTAAAAGATTCCTCAAAGCTGCTCTAAAACCAACTCCACAGCTCTTCACAAATTCCTCACAAATGCTCACTCAAATTCAATGAGATAGATGTGAGGAAATGAGAGGGGTTGGGTGGCTTTAATAGGATGGAGAGGGTTTAGTACCTTGCATAACACCCTAACAACAACAAAAAAAATAAATTTCAAGTCTGAATTTTAGCTTGAGAGGGGCCCGCGACCGGCTTGGATTGGCTCGGTCGGTTTAGCTCGGGCTCGGCTGAGCCCGCTGGTTTGTGGCCAAGTCGGCCGAGTCGGTGTACGGCTCGGCCGACTTTGTCACAACCCGGCCTCCGGACCGGTTTTTCCACCGAGTCAGTTCGGCTGGGGGTCTGGCTCGGTTGACTCGGCTGATTCTGAGCTGGTCCGACCGATTTTTAAAACTATGCTACAGAGTAATAGTTGTCTGGGTCAACAAAATGGAAGGGATTTTTTAATCAAATGCCCCATTAGGTGAAAGAGAAAAGATAATGAAAACTCCCAATGATTTAGAAGGGGAAGCTTATGAGTGGTTCCTATGGTGGACAAAAAAGTGTGGAGTTGGAATCCCACTTTAGGGATTGTTGTAGTTTTGTAACATTTAGCAAATTAGGAATGGAGTTCTACCCTCTTTTTGCCTAACTCTTATCCTTCTTATAGTCTCTGCGCATAGGATGGAGGTAGACATCAGACAGGGAGACACAGAGTGGGCAGTTGAGTTGAGGATTTCAGAGGCAGATGGTACAACTAGACCCACACATCCAGATGTACAGGTCATCTTCGGCTGATACTCGACGGTTTTCAGGGACATTCCACCATTGCAACCACCTGACTGAGGATTTGAGCTCACCATTGAGTTGGATCCCGGTATTTAGGCAGTGATCTCAACTCTGCATAGGCACCCCAAGGCCTATCAGGATGAGATCGAGAGGGCCATACATGAGCTTTTGCCCTTGGGGTACATTCCACTGAGTTCAAGCCCCTTTGCTTCGTCATTTGTCCTGGTGAAGAAGAAGGACGATACACTGAGAATGTGTATTGATTACAGGGCCCTGAACAAGAAGACAATGAAGAGCCGCTACCCCATTCTACGAATAGATGAGCTGATGGACGAGTTGAGGGGGCTAAGTTATTCTCCAAAATAGATTTGAGATCAGGGGACCACAAGATTCGAGTGAGGGACAAGGATGTTCCCAAGGTAACCTTCAGGTGCCATTATGGGCACTTTGAGTTTTTGGTGATGCCCTTCGGGCTAACCAACGCTCCAGCCACCTTCCAGTCCTGTATGAACCACGTTTTTCGTGGCCAACTGCGGAAGTTCATGCTAGTCTTTTTCGATGACATTCTGATATATAGCCGGATATGGGAGGACCATTTGCAGCATGTGGAGGCATTGTTGCGTATTTTGGAGGAGCAAAAGTTTTACGCCAAGCTGTCCAAGTGTGAGTTTGGGCTGACCAAGATGCTATAATTGGGCCACATTATAGGGGAAGATGTTGTGCAGGTGCACGAGGAGAAGATCAAGGCCATCAGAGATTGGCCGGAGCATGGTTGCTTGGGAGCGGGAGCGCCATTTTCAAAAGCTCTCGGTCCGGAGCGTTTCGGGGAGCGTTTATATATATATATATATATATTATTTTGATGCATATTTGTCAACAAAAGCATGTAGAATGATCAATTAGACATAAAAAACATAAAAACATAGATTGAATCATATAACATCAATCATCTAGAAGTTATAATCTTCATCAACCACGCCCACAAGTTGGAAGCATACAACATATTGACTCTTGAGTCTAGCGAATCATCAATCTGAAGGTTTCAAGCTTTCAAAATTCAATATATAACATTTATCATCATTGATATATAACATTTATCATCATTGATTTCAAATTTCAATATCTAACATTTATCATCATTGATATATATCATAATTCATTTATCATCATTGATTCATTGATTTCAAAATTCAATATACATTTATCATCATTGATATATATCATAATTCATTTATCATCATTGATTCATTGATTTCAAAATTCAATATACATTTATCATCATTGATTCAAAATTTCAATATATAACATTTATCATCATTGATATATATCATTTATCATCATTAATTCATTGATTTCAAAATTCAATATATACAATTTATCATCATTGATATATAACATTTATCATCATTCATTCATTGATAACCATATGACTTTCATGAAACATCATATTCATAATTCATAATGACTTGTAAACTTATAAATGCCAACTTCAAAGTTTCACCTTTCAAATTCAAACTTCAAACTTAAATTGTCATTAAATATATGAAAGAGTCAAGTTTCAACTGTTCAACTGTCAACAGTTATAAAAGATAAAAACTACTAGAAAATAGAAAATACTTGTAAATAGCAAATCTATTTTATCTATTGGCTAGCCCCTTGCCACACCCACGAGAAATGTCTAATTTGTGCGAGCCACGAGGAAATGATGGTCTTCTAGTACTCTCAGGAGTACCACATCCATGACCATGACTAGAAGGTGGAGGCTGAATCTGCAAAGGAACAATAGTTGGATATCGAGTAGTGGCACTGGCACCCGCACTGCTACTGGATGGTGGGATTGGCCCTATGTGTGGCGGTGCTGCTGATGCTTCATCATCATCCCTAAAAAGTTTTGCTTCCAATTCTTCCATATGTACCGTGCCGTCCTCCAAATTATCATCCTCTGGGTTGTTGTCCCAGACTCTGTATGATTGATCCTCATTTGCCCGATCACAGTAATGGCTCAACAACTTCAAGTTGTAATGCACATAAACCAAGCTTTCATCTCGGTTTTCATTCAACCTGTTTCTTCTCACATTGTGTATGAAGCTGTAGGTGCTCCAACACCTCTCTGCAGAAGAAGTGTTCACAACCTGTGAGAGAACTTTTTAAGCCAACTTTGGCAAAAGTCCCATGCCGCCATATGCTTCCCACCATGTGAGAGCATCAAATCTATCCCTGTCTTCCATTGCATGGAAAGAACCAAAGTTAGCAATGCAACTGAAGTATTTGCCTAATTCAAGGCGCAATCTAGCACACTCCTCCCTGTCAGGTACCAACTTGTCTAATGCCTTCATGTACCCCTCTTGTACCTCTGGATCTATGTGAGGTTTGATCCTAACCCCACCTCCAGGTGCAAGTTGGCCCAACCAAGATGGAGAGTAATATTTTGGCATAAGGATATATGCCAAGGCATGTAGTGGAACATTGAGTTTATTCCACCGTGCACACACACAATCATGAATCATAGCATACAAGTTGGGATCATTATCCTTAACAACATCTTTTATTTGGCCCAACATGCTATCCATCTGCTCATAAACCTCCCCAATCACTGGTTTATCTGTATCTGAAAAACGAATCATGTGATAAATGGGCTTGGTGAAGTTCAAAATTTCCCTCACACGTGCCCAAAACAAAGGGTCAAGGGGAGTCTCAACCACATGTTCAAAACCTTGCCTGTCAACTATTGTCGCTGCCTTGTCCTTTAATACCTGCCAGTGTGGGCTTGATACCATTGCAACCAATGACTCTCTTACCTTCAAAAGGCGCCTGAAGGTGAGGTAATAGCTAACAAATCTAGTCTTTGCTATCTTCAACAACTCCAATTTGGAGTGAGTACGGAAAAGCCCATGGGTATTGCTATGATTTGTAATAAATTTTATCATTTTTTTACCTCTCTTGTACAAATCACCAAGCCATTTGAATTGAGGTTGTTTGTTTTTAATGATATCATGCATCAAAAGGTTCATTGTGTGAACCAAACACCCATACCAAAATATGTTGGGGTATTTATCCTCAATAATTGCTCCTGCTGCCTTACCGTGAGCAACATTATCAGTGATGACTTGTATGACATTGTATGGCCCAGTATTTTCAATTATTGCAAGTAATGGTTTTGTAATGTTAATGCCGGTCTTGAATTTGTCTGAATAATCATTTGCTGACAGGAAGATTGCACCACTAATCGACACAACCAAAACACTTATCAATGGCTTTCCTTTTACATTGGTCCATCCATCAGAGACAATGGACACCCCATGCTCATTCCACGAATTTGTCATTCTAGCCAAAGAATGGTTTATTTTAGATTTTTCATGATCAAGACCCACGGTTCTGGCCTTGTCATACCCAGGGCTCCTGTATCCTTTGGGGGCATCATTAATGGCAGAAACCATTTCATGCCAATAAGGTGAGCGAAGAACATTGAATGGCACCCTACATGCATATAGAAACCGGAAATTTTTTGAATCCACATCATTCCTACACCCTTCGTCAAGGAAATCGGATATGGTTCTATGCCTTAATCCAGGTGTGCCACTGCCTCCATAACCACTGACATGGGTGGGAGTTGATGGACTTCTTTGTCCATGATGTGATGCACCTGATGGTGTATAAGAATCAATGAAACCCCTAGATCTTTTAGATCTCTATAGGGCAGCCTCCTCTTCCTTTCTATATTTCTCTCTCTCAGTTGCTGGCACACTAACACAAATTTTGATTCCTAGATTTTTGTCTCCATCCCCTGGCATTTTCCCACAAAGGTGCCTTCTCGCACGGGGGTATGAACCATGGTATTTTTTATTGCAATGGGGGCAAAGAAATTTAGTGGTTCCATCACCTTTCCCTCCTTCCTGCCTCTGAACATATTTCCACAAAGGTGTCTGAGTTTGGTCTTGTCTAGTTGGGGTATCTGTGGCCTCATGTTCTCCACTCCCCCCTTCCTCCTCAGCATAATCCTCCTCTTTAGGATTTTCATCAAATCCACCATAACCCTCTTCTTCATCCTCCTCTTCTCTAATGTGCCTCTTTCTTCTACTCTCCAACACTATTATTACAAAGAAAGGAACCAGCATGATAAAAATCCCTAGCCATATAACCATGATGTTTCAAGTTTCAAGTTTCTAGCCTGCAAAAAAAATGGAGAAATGCCAAATGGGAATAGGAAATGCAACATAGGAAAAAAACAATTCAATTTTTAAGTTTTCAACACAATAAAATGCAACATTCAGAAAAAGATCAAGTTTTCATTTTTGAACAACTTAAAAATTCATCCTAGAAAATACAAAACTAGATTAGAAGACCTACCTCTTTCTTGCAATCCTCCTCTTGCTTTCTTGCAACTTGCTCCTTGCTCTCTCCTTGGCACTTCCGCAGCTCTGCTCTCCAATTCTTGCTCCAAGCTCTCCTTCTCTCCAACTCTTGCTCCAAGCTCCTCTTGCTCTCACTCACTCAACTAAAATAATAAAACAAAATGAGGGGAGGGTGGGCTTTTATTTACCCAACCCTCCTCCCTCCCTCTAAAAAAAAAACGATTTTTTTGAAGATTTTTTTTCATGTCGCCGTGGAGGGTTTGGGAGCGAACGCTCCCCCTGACCGCTTCCAACATTTAAAAAACGCTTCCCGAAAAGGCAGGGGGCGTTTTTACAGGCTCGGAAGCGCGCTCCCGAAAACGCTCCCCTTAGGAAGTGTTTTCGAGAGCGCATTTCCGAGTGCTCCCAAAATGCTCCCGAATGGAGCGCGTTTTGGGAGCGGGAACCGGGGGGGGTGTGAAGCTTCCCCGCAACCTTGCACCGGAGCCCAAAAATGTCACCAAGATGAGGGAAATTTGTGGGCATATGCACTTATTACAGGAAGTTCGTGAAGGGATTCTCACAACTAGCTGCGCCCCTCACGGATTTGACCCGGAAGGGAGCATTCGGTTGGACCCCCACAACATAGGAGGCTTTTGACTGCCTCAAGCAGGTGATGAGTAGCAACCCAATACTTGCACTCCCTGTTTTTACCAAGCCATTTGTCTTGGAGTGCGATGCATCTAGAGTAGGAGTTGGGGCGGTATTGATGCAGGATGGATACCCCATTGCTTTCGAGAGCCGGAAGCTGTTGCCAAATGAGAGGCATTACCCCATATATGACAAAGAGATGCTAGCGATCATGCATGCACTGGCCTAGTTCAGGCAATATTTGGTGGGGAACCAGTTCAAGGTTAAGATCGAGCACAACAGCCTCTGGTATTTCGTAGAGCAGAAGCAGTTGCAGGAGAGACAAAAAAAGTGGGTCAGTAAGATCCAAGCTTACGATGTAGACTTTGAGTATGTCGAAGGGAAAAATAATGTGGTGGCCGATGCCTTGTCTCGGACGCCAGCGTCCCTTTCCTTGATGAGTATATACGCAGATTGGAGTGCACAGTTATTGGTGGAGTATTCAAAGGACCTGTTTGCATGTGAGGTGTTGGATGGGCAGGTGACAGATGACTGGTATCGGGTGATGGATGAGGTCATTTATTATAGAGTCCAGATCTTTTTGACAACCAGCTCTCGATTGTAGGAGAAGATCTTGCATGCAACACATGATTCCCCACTATAAGGACACCGAGGGTTTACTAAGACCTACAGGACCATCAGAGAGAGGTTCTCCTGGAAGGGCCTCAAGGAGGATGTGCTCTGGCATGTCCGGGAGTGCGTGGTCTGCCAGAGGAACAAGGGGGAGTCGACCCACCCCGCCGGGTTGTTGCAGCCGCTCCCCATTCTGGAGGGGAAGTGGGAGAGCATATCGATGGACTTCATCATGGGGTTGCCCATGGCGCAGGGAATGCATCTTCGTCATGGTTGACAAACTGACGAAGTATACACATTTCTTTGCTATTTCAGCTCGGTACACGGCTTCATAGGTGGCCGAGTTGTTTTTCAGAGACAGTTTCCAGCTCCATTGTCTTCCAAAGATCATAGTCACTGACCGAGACAACAGGTTCATGGGAGGATTTTGAAAAGAGCTGTTCCAAGTGGTGGGCACAGAGTTCACACCGAGCACAAGCTACCATCCGCAGATCGATGGGCAGACGAAGATAGTGAACAAGTGGCTGGAAGGCTACTTTCGGAACTGTGTCACAGGGCAGCAGAAGGCCTAGTTGCGTTGGCTGCACTTGGGGGAGTACTGCTACAACATCGCTTTCCATATGTCTATTGGTATGTCCCCTTTTCGTGCTTTGTATGGTTATGATGCATTGACATTCGTTGATGCCATGTTTGGGGCAAGTATGGCCCCCAGGGCCAAAGATTGGATCCAAAAGAGTCAGGACATCCTCAGGGCTCTCAAGGACAACTTGAGGACAACTCAGATTCAGTAGAAGATGTATGGAGACCGGGGTCGTATAGAGAGGCAGTTCGAGGGAGGGGACTTGGTGTACCTCTGACTTCAGTCATATAGGCAGTCGAGGATGAAGCAAAAGGGAGCTGAGTGTAGAAATTTCTGAATCTTAAATCTTATGCATAAATTATTACTTTTAATCCAGTTAAGCTCCTCCTACTTAGATAAGTTATCAACTGAATAAATTCAAGTTAATATCGAAGCAAAACACATAACAGATCTCTACCAATCCAGATCTAGAATAAGCACATGCACACATTGACAAAGTGACAGTTATTTCTGGACAAATAGTCCCCGGAAAAACCCAATGTGGGAAAACCGGTCTCTGGCTGCTGGAGGGTTCTACTATTAAGAATATTTCTGAATACACAACTCTGGGTTCCAGATCTGGAAAACCTGATAGAGAAAACTCTAGATCTACCGCTCACTGGCTGATCTAGGGAAAAAATAATGACTGATCCATACCCTCAAATGGGATTTACAGGACTCAGCCAAATCTAGGCCTAGAAACCCCAACGCTGCCCCTGAAAGGCTCTGCATCAGCCTCTGAAGCCCCTGAAAGGCTCTGCGTCAACCTTGGATGGCCTTTAGATCTACCGCTCACCGGCTGATCTAGGGCCAAAATAATGATTGATCCACACCCTCAAATGGGATTTGCAGGACTCAGCCAAATCTATGCCTAGAAACCCCAACGCTGCCCCTGAAAGGCTCTGCATCAGCCTCTGAAGCCCCTGAAAGGCTCTGTGTCAGCCTTGGATGGCCTCCAAACCCTCAGCACTGCTCCGGAAGGGACTGTGTTACCCCAGAATGGGTGACGCAGTCACTATGCTGCCCTTAAGGGTCTCTGCGTAACCCCTGAAGGGTTTCCTGAAAATTACGTTGTCCTTGCTGTTGCTGTTGCTGTTGCCTTCCTCTGCGCTGTCCTTGAGCTGATCTCTTCTCTGCCTCTTGTGTATTCTAGACTCTGGGATCAGATCATCCCCTTGGTCTAAATTCCCCTCTTTGCAGCTGAAACACTTCTGAGTATTCTTAGCAAACCCTGCCCTAGAATCTTAGCTTAGCTTTAGTACTTTGTCTCTGTGTGCCTTTGCAAATGACCCCAAGCCTTTCCTTTATACTTTTCTCGTTGACAAATGAACGACCATGATCAGATCTTGAATCAATGGCTAAGATTAAAAGAAAGCTTGATCCGTGTGACTTAAGACAATTTCATCATGTTAGCTAAGTCTACTTATTCTTTTAACATTCCTAAGTTGAAATACATTAAAATAATTAATTAATTTTAATATCTCCTAAACTAGATGAAATTCCAAATCCATTTTGAGTCTTAGATCAGGTGACTCTAGTCCCTCCACAAAGTTTGGGAGCTGGAGGCACAAGCCGATGCTACCCCAAATACACAAAATCTCAACACTCCCTCTTAGCATCAAGGGTGTGCTCTAGCAATACATCACACTTATGCATTACATGACTTTGATTACTGGTTCTCTGCTGCTGAAGCTTGGCCTCCTACCACTCAACTTTGCACTGCTTCTGCCATTATGTTTTGTTGCCCATGACTCTGCCACTGCCACTACAACCACTGTACTGCAACTCCCTCTTAATATGCTTCATCTGTGCTGCTCATAGCACTGCCACTGCCGATCTACTGCACCGCAACTTCAATTGTTGAGAGAAACAACTGAATCTCCTGCCCAATCTTTGACAAACAAGTCAAATGGGCTGCATCCTCATCATTGAAGCTCTATAGGCTACAAATGTGTGTTGGCATCTAAAGAACGATGCATAGCTACAGCTCTGTCTGCGTAATCAGACTCCCTCTGCACTACTGAAGTCACATCAGCTCCTTGTGCTGAAATCTATCACGCTGGTACTGCACTGCGCTGTCCCTCTAAAACTCTCTGCACTGCTGCAGCTCTGCATCCCGTAAGCAGCACTGCAATGCGCTGCTGAAGTCACATCAGCCTCTGCGCTGCTGCTGCGTTGCTCTGCGCTGCTCCTCCCAGCCCCCAGATCTGCCTCTGCCTCATCTGTGATCTATGCATCCACTGCTCCACTTGTCCCGTTACTGTCTTAAGGCTGCCGTAGCTCACTTGTGATCCAAGAGATGAGCTACTCAAGGATCCCCCCTCTTTTTCATGTAGCTCCTCTACATGTCCATGTCACCCCACCTCCATGGTTCATGAGCACTCATGGCTGCATCATCTCCAGACCCATCATCTGCCACAGTTGCCTTGGAAGAGGATGCTTCCTTGTCCCTTTTCTTCTTCGGACAATGGCTGGCAAAATGTCCCATTTCACCACACTGGAAGCACTTGATCTTTGAAAGATCCTTCTTCTTCTTTGGCGCTTCTTCGATGCCAAGAATGCATCTTCCTCATCTTCCTTCTTCACTTTGCTCAATCCTGGGATGTGCTACCTCTTGGTGAATCTGCGTAGTTCTTCTTGCCGCAGGATTGACCACAAGTTGTCCCAATCTGGGAGGTCTACTCTGCCTAAGATACTTTGGACAAAGGTTCCCCACTCATCCTTTACTGCATTGAGGGCAATCCTGACTATCACAACATCATCTACGGTTGCACCCGTTGCAATCAATTGATCCCTGATTGCCTGCAGTCTGAAGAGGAAGTGTTCCATGTCTTCTCCCTTGGTCATCATGAATGACCTCATTTGGGTCTCCAACAACATTTTCCTTTGGACAGACTTTCCTTCATACATGGAAGTCAAGGCCTTTCACATCTCGTTAGCTGTTTTCTTCTCAGCTATGTGTGGTACAATATGGTCCTTGATACTATCCATTATTAGCTGCTTGGCATGCCCAGCAGCTTCCCTATGCTTCCGTAGGAGATCCTGATGCAGGGGCATTAGGCTCAAGACAATACTTTGTATATAAATAGACATAGGGGGGTCTCATGTTTTGCTTTCTTATGTAATTGTTAATATTTGAGTGGTTTTTAAATAAATTTAGTGAGAAATTGTAAATGTTCCCATATCATTGGAGAACATGAGGGGAAGTCGATTAGTTGGGAATATGAAGAGATAGTCAGTTTTAGTTTATCTAGGGATTAGGCTAAATTTAGGACTTTGGGAAATCCAAGAGTTTTGTTGAGTCATTGAAGAATCTGAATCGATTCATTAGTAGTTTTTGTATAAAAATAAGCCTCAAAGGCATTAATAGAGAGACTTGTAGACTTGCATAGAACTAGAAAGTGGAGAGGCAAAGTAGGGTGGTAAAGGCCATCGAATTGAAGATCCGACCAGGACCAAAGACCTCTGTAAGTAAATTCATTTATATGAAGCAACCTGTTTGGTATTATATGTGCATTGATTGATTCATGTATGGTTAAAATTCTGTGTTGAGGATTTGATATATGAATGGTATGCGTGAGGAGTGCCTTAAGTCTCTGTGAGAGAGTGTATAAGAAGTGCGTGCTGAAGTTCTGTGTTAAAGATTGAAGTGGTGATTGTAAATTTCTGTGAATCGATCACAGAGTGATCGATTTCCCAATCTGCCTATTATTGATTTAATTTCTGTGCGAATGAGCTTGGAGTTCAATGAGAAATCATATAAAGACCAGTGCGTGTTAAGCCTCTGTATTAAGAGTTAATATCCATGTGTTTATTCCTTGTGAGAAGCGATATAAGGTTGAAGACTGTAGGTTTGAGGCAAAGACGAGATCTATTGTGCACAGGATTGTTTAACTCTGTTCGTGGTTAAGGGAGCGATGTCTGGTAGATAAGCTATGTGTAAACAAGGAGCGAGGGCATATTAAGTTCATAACGCGGAGTTATACAAGTAAAGGCGATCTGTAGCGTTGGGGAAATGGAGTGGAACCTTGAGCCGGAGGAACGGAACCACGAGGAGCCACAGTAATGGCGGTTTTGCAAACCCACAGGTGGGTTTCGCATAATTTTAAAGTGGTAAGCGAAATGCCCATAAAAAGTGCGATACAATCCAGTGTTTGACACGTAACGAGAGGTGGTAATCAAATACTGCCCATTTCGCATTTTATTTTCATGCTAAAGTTCAGTTCAAAAAAAATATGCGATACTCGTTCGATCGAGCGGCATCAAGGATCGACGGTGGTCGCACTCTGAAGTTGCGTGGATGTTAATGGAGAGGTATGTTATAAAGTTTATACGGTGATTGGCTGTGGGGCCCAAAACCTTGATACGGTTCGGCATGGGTTTTTAACCAAAAGGTCGAGGATCTTTTAATATTGTTATCCATTGGATATGCATTAACCCCCTCATACTTGAATATAAATTGGATTGTGAAAGGTTGAATTCACATAAACATAATTGCGATGAGGTTTCATTTAATGAAGAATGAAATGTTGATTAATTTCATATGATGGGTTTTTAGACCATAGAGTGCGAGGAATTTATTGTATGGTTTTAAACCATTAAGTGAAGAAGTTCCCGCATATGAAGATTGAGAATTGGGTTATAATAAAAGGGTATATCATTGGCATTGTGGGGTTTTATAACCTTGGAAGAAAAAGCCTCTAGATATATTTCATTTAAATTGCCAGTTAAGATAAATTGGGACAAGAATTTTGGAGGTGCATTTATGTGCACATTAAAGTGGGGACTGTGGGTTTTACCCGGTATCGATTGGTATCAGAGCTAGATAAGCTCTTTGAGAATTAATTTTGAAATGCATATGTAATGAAACAAAGATGAGAAGTTTGGTTTTTAAATTTGTTTAACAGAAATTGCAGATTTGATTAGGTGTGTAGTGAAGGTATTCAAATTTCTAGAATCTGAATTTGGAAACAAAGTGTTTTGAAGATTGCAACACACAGAGATGCAGTGCAGGTAAGAGGAACAACAAGATCATTCAGGGATCTTGGAAGGTGAGTTGATGAGCATTATTTGAACTCTGGTTTGAAGTATTGTTTGCAGAACTCAGATTGCAAGCAGTTGTGGAAGAAATCTTAGCAAAAACAGATCATAGCTTTGAGAGCAGTGATGAAAGAGTCTTGCAGAGGATTCTAAGTTGAAGAAGAAAGTGTGGCAGAACCTGGAGGATTCCCAACTGAGGTTGGATGAAAGAAGAACAGATGTGTTCTTGAGAAGTTGCAGAGTGAAGCCTAGAGAGAGCAGAACAGAGTGCGCAGAAGGTTCCAACAGAAAGGGACCAGTACTTGGCAAAAGCCCAGATCTGGAGGAAAGGATTGGTGAGGTAAGTTGCAACAAGAGAGCTTGCTGTTGCAGAGGCTTAGTGCAGCTTGTGAGTGAAGAACTCATGGAGGAGAAAATGGCTTCTAATAGCCATAGCAGAGATTGCAGAGGTTCTGAGAGAGGCCACAACAGAAGAGTGAAGGAAGATGCCAAAGAAAATGGCATGAGGAAGAAATTCACTGATGAAGAATATGAGAAGGAATTAGCTGAGATCAGGGAGCAGCTCAACAAATTGGAACTGAGGATAAAGGAAAGCCAGAGAGTTGGTTGGCTCATGAAGCAGAAGGTAAAGTGGCAGAGGCTACAGATGAGGAGAGAGCAAATGATAAATGCTCAGCTGAAAGAGAAATTACTCAGAATGATTGAGTATTTGGAGAAGGACTTGAAGACTGAAGCTTCAAGTGAGACCAAGAGGTCAAATGGCCTTACATCTGACAATTTTTGTATGTTTGCAGGAAGAACATATGGAGAAGAACAAACTGTTGATGTTGTCACTAAGGAAGAAAATGAATCAACTAGATATTTTGAAAATGTCCATACACAGTTGGGGAAAGGTTTTGCTTTCCAACATATTGGAAACAGAGGAAGTCTGAATTGTGATGATGGCGGCGTGTCAGTTTTTCTAATTGCCATGAAGTGGGCATATTGGGTGAGTCTATCTACTACGACAAATATCTTGTCCTTAGTACTTACCATCAGAAATAGGTAGTCCTTCAATGAAATCCATTGAGATTTCCTCCCATTTTTTATTTGGAATATGTAACGGATGTAGTAACCTAGGAGTTGGAATATGTAACGGATGTAGTAACCCAGGAGTTGGAATATTTTCACTTTTATTTCTCTGACAAACATCATATTCAGCGACATACTTTTGGATTTCCCTACTCATACCTTTCTAGTAGAATGATTGCCGAATGTTGTAGTAGGTTTTGAAGAATCCAACGTGTCCAACTGCAGGAGAACTGTGAGATTCTTTTAGAATTTTCATTCTAAATTTGGATGATGAGTTAGATAAATTCTACCTTTGTACCACAATATATCATTTTTCCATTCAAAGTTGGCATACTGATTGATATTTTTAATCATAGAAGCACATTCCAAATCCTTGGCATACTCAGCTCGTATTTCATCTAACTTGTCAGGAACAACTATTAAGGCAACACATGTTGTGTTGTCATCATCTTTTTGCGAGAGTGCATCAACTACGACATTTTCCTTGCCCTTTTTGTGCAGTATTTCCAGGTTGAATGTCAAAAGTTTCTCCATCCATTTTTGTTGTTTTGTTGATAATGTTTTTTGTTGTAGGAATTGAAGACTATTGTGGTTGGTTCGAATTGAAAACTTACTTCTGAGCAGGTACTATCGCCATTTAGTTAATGCATGTATGATTGCAAACATCTCCTTTTGGTAAGTCGACTTCAAGCTTTCCCGTTTGTTAAGCTTCCTGCTTTCGAAGGCTATAGGATGGTTGTCTTTCATTGATACTACTCCAATTTCAAATCTCGAAGCATCACATTTGACTATGAATGGTTTGGAGAAATCTGGAGTTGCCAGTATTGGTGTGGTTGACATTACCGTTTTTAGATTTTCAAAGCATTCGTCTGTTTGTTTAGTCCATTGGAAAACATCCTTTTTTAACAAGTTTGTCAGTGGCGCAGTCAAATGTGCATAGTTCTTTATGAATCTTCTATAATATCCTGTTAAACCTAGAAATCCTCTCAGTTTTGATACGTTGTTGGGTTTTGGCCATCCTTTAATCACTTTAATTTTGCTGGGATCCACTTTGACTCCTTCTTTGGATATGACGTGTCCTAGGTATTCAACTTCTTTTTGTCCATACGTACATTTTGATAACTTTGCATAAAATTGATTCTTCTCCAATACGAAAAGTACTTCTAAATGCTTGAGGTGCTCCTTCCACGTTTTGCTATAGATGAGGATATCGTCAAAGAATACCAATACAAATTTTCGCAAGTATGGCTGGAAGAGTTCGTTCATGGTTGCTTGGAAGGTGGTTGATGCATTTGTTAAACCAAATGGCATTACCTTAAACTTGTAGTGCCCTTCATGAGTTCTAAACGCAGTCTTCTCGATGTCTTCTAATCTTACTCGAATTTGATAGTAGCCTGACCTCAAACCTAATTTTGAAAAATATTCTGCGCCATGGAGTTCGTCTAGCATCTCATCAATAAATGGAATGGGAAATTTGTGTTTAATAGTAATTTTGTTTAATCCTCGATATATACACAACCAGAAGGATTCATCCTTCTTCCTAACTAGCACTACTAGTGCAACATATGGATTTCTGCTTTTCATAATGACTCCACACTTTAACAGATCTTGTATTAGCCTTTCTATTTATGTATTATGATGATGGGGTTAGCAATATGGTTTTACTTTTACCAGTGTCGAATCTGGTTTGACTTCAATGATATGTTCAATTTTCCTTTCAGGAGGTAATTTCATCGACAATTCTTGAAATACCTTGTCATATTTCTGGATTAGGGATGTAACTTCAGACTGTTGGTGAGTCCCTTCCATCAATAATAACTCTAGCTGTTGGCATTGTGTGACAAATACTGGAGCTCCTTTGCGAATAAGTTTCTTCATTTGCTGAGCAATGATTTGGGTAGGAGGGGCTTGGAATCCGAACAACTTATACTTTCTTCCATCCATTTTGAACTTAATGAATTGTTTTCGATGATTTGCAGAGTACGTCGCTAGCATTTGTAACCACTGTACTCCTAAGACGACATCTACACCTCCTAAGGGAACTATATAAAAACTAGACTCCATTTCGTAGTTGTTTTGTTACATTTTGACTTTATGGCACTTTTCTACTCCATCTATTTTTTTCCCATCTTCCACTATAACTTTTAAATCTACTACAAGATAGGAAAAAATGTTTAGCCTTTTTGCGACATTGACATCTGCAAAATCGTGTGTACTTCCCGAATCTATTAACACAAAAACATTTTGCTTCTTAATATGACTTTTAAGCTTTAATGTTTGTGGCTTAGCTATTCTCGTGATAGCTGCCAGAGAAATTCTTGGCATATTTTCCTTTTCTGGATTTGGATTAGGAGTCTCGTTTTCTTCATTGGTTTCTTCGTCGGAGTTACTATCTGAAGATTCCTCTTCTTGTACTGCTTCGCAGTTGTAAAGTTTTTGTGTAGTGCATTTGTGTCCTGGAGAATATTTATATCCGCATGTCCAACATTTTCCATCTCTTTTCTTTTCGAAATTTGATTGTTGTTTTCCTCCTTTGCGCAACAATGGTGGAATGTACTTACCATTGTTTTTTGCAGAAGGCTTACTTGACTTTCCTTTTGAGTATTTGCTTGATTTTTCATTACTGACATATGGTGTTTTATGGAGTTTATACTTTCGCTCTATAATTATTTCTGCATGTCTAGCTTCTTCAATGGTTTTGGGTTTATGTAGTTTTAATTCTACTCGAATATACTCTTTAAGCCCGCATCTATACCTTTTTAGAAGCTCTTTGTCAGAGAATCCCCTGTCTTACAACTAATACTTCCCACTCGTGGGTGTTTTCTCTTACATACTCTTTTTGTTTGAGATGAACAAATTTTTCATAGAGGTCGTCTTCTTCTTCATCCAAACGAATGAACGAGCCTCACATTTGTTGGACCACCATAGGAACTAATCATATGCTTCGGCTTCTAGGTTGTTGTATACAATCATGATCTTCTCGTGCTCACCTATTGGTGGGTTTGCTTCGAAAATGGCGTCCATTTTCTTTACCCACACAACGACGCCCCTATGGTCCTTACCATCACCCCTTTTAATTTTTTGGTAGTCTCTTTTGGGAAACTTTGTATAGTACTGACTTCTTTGGAACTGTATTTGTGGTTTATGTGCGACTTCATGCATCGGCGAAAATTCATGACTTGGAAAAACTTCGCCTTTTGGAGTCTTGGGACTTTTTGGTGACTCTTGTGTGATTAGGGGATTAAAAGGTGGATTGAGTCCAATCAGTTGGCTCAACATTTTCTCAGCGTTCTCTGTTTTTTTGATATTGTTTGCCATTTGGCCTTGAGTACTAATTATCCTGTCTTGGCTTTTTCTGAATTCATCTTTGCTTCTTTTCGACATTATCAAGGCGCTGGCGCATTCTATCAAGTTCCTCCTGAAATTTTCTTGAATTCACATCGTCATTGCTACTCCCCATTTTGTTCTTCTTTTTCTTAGTCGACCCAATTTTTTCTTTTTTATTAATTTTTTTTTTTATATTATTATTTTAAATTATCTATATAATATAATATAGTTATATATTATAACTATATATAATAATTAAAGTTAATAATGAAGTCAAACCTATACGCTAAAATCACAAATCAAAACGATGCGAAGAGGTGACTTTCCTATTGGACCAAGCCGTATGATATGAACTAATCGGGTGATGGGACAGGGAAGGGGGGTGTCAGACTGGTTAGATGGTCGTGTCAGGGTTTGACAGATAAATGGAGTTGGTCGGCGGTGGAACGATGTTGGGTTATCGGTCTGGTAGGCAAAATGAGAACAGGGTTTACACAACGAAACAACGATGGGGTGGTGATACCGGTGTATGATGGGGGACAGGGAATAATGCGCAAAAAAGGAGATGCGATTGACAAAATGTGTGGTGTTGGGGAATGGATGTGGATGAGAGACAGTAAGCAGCGAACAAGAAGGGACGAACAACGACTCTGTACAGATACTTGCCCAGGAAGGAACGCTCTGATACCACTGGAACAAGAAAACCCTTGTTCACTAGAAACTTCCAATTGTAGACACATTTATGTGTACAAACTATATATTTTATTATTCAAATACTTAGATTATGATTTACAAGTCCTTGGGTTGTTCGCCTTTATAGGTGTTGACTGGCCACAAGGACTAAAGAACATGTCTTTTGACATATGTGCCCTTTCATAATTAATGGGCAATTTAATTTAACTAATTTATTAATTATTAATATTTATGAATTTATGATTTTTTTATTTAATTATTATATATAATTATGAATATTTTATTCATAACATTTTGCCCCTAGTTAGCAAGCTTGTTTATTCAATTGTGCTAATGGATTGTTGTACTAGAAAGTGAGGAGACACATTGGATCTTATAGAGGATTGCAAGTGGGTCTCCATTTAGACTTGGTCTCCCTATATAGGGTCTGAGCCCTCCAGAGGGTCATAATGGCACGTGTAGGGTGAGTGTTGAGAGCCATGGGCCTCCACCACAACAAAGCATTGATTGCCACTCCATGAGCTTCTTCAACACCACATATTGCTTGTTTGTGCCCCAGTCATACAAAGATGATGATGCACTTGGACTTTGTTGCCCAGTTGACCACATACTTTCACCTGACACTTGGTAGCTACTCGTGGGCCCAGATGGGGTTTTGTCTTATTCGGAGAGACATGGGATGGCATGCATCATCTTCTAGCCCTAAATAATGGAGCATCAACTTGTCATTGAGCCACTAGAGACTCATGAGACTTTTGATTGTGCCCCACAACCGCTTGGGAGTACCACAGGATGTTTTGCTTGGAAATCAAGGGGCCACCCCCTTGATCATCATTTTGGAGCCCTCCTCTTCGTTATGGCACATTGAGGACTCATCTAGGCCTTCCAACGATCCTTTGCACCATTATTTTATCATTTCGGCCTCATTGGGAAGTCTTATTTTACACATTTGAGCTATTTGGTGGGCTTTTCACCAAAGTTATTGTTACTTTGCACATTGAAACATTTTTAAGGGCTTCATTGGCTAATTATTCCATTCAAACTTGTGAGAGGCTCATATAAATAGAAGGAGAGCCTCATTTGTAAATCATCATCACTTGGATTTGGGATATCTCTCTCTAAAGAATTCATACCTGCAATTGTGGAATGATTTTGGATGCATAAATGCATTTTGATGTGTGGAGTGATTTTGCTCTCTCTTGGAGCTTCTTGTTGGCAAGATTTTGGATGGATATATTCTTCTTTGTCTTGTAAGTGTAATATAATGCTATATTTATGCTTTAATGGATGTCTAATGTATGGAATTATTTTCTTATGGTGGAATAATGTGCCCTAATTAATGCGAATTAGTGGAATCATTGAAACTATTAGAGATTTTTACATACGTCACTTATTTGGCAAAGAATGAATGAATGTTCCTATAGGATTATTTGCATGTGCATCCTTGAAACTCCATAATAATTGCCATCGAAGTATAAAAGTCTAAAATTGCCGTGTAGCTGCATCCATACAGAGTGACGCTGCTTCTTTAGGCCTCCTTGAAGAGTGAAGTTCCCAAATCTTGATCAATTTGAATCCAATATTCCCAATAGCTAGGCACTAGTCCTAGATCCTGGGCGATCTCCTGTTTAACGAATTATCATTCTCTTCACCTCCTTCCCCTTTTTCTGCGCCCCTTCAAGCATTGGTAGCCTCTCTAGGGCTTGGTGCGAAATCCTTTAGGAGTGAGATCTTGCAAAATTGATTGGATAGGCTTATGTGCTGGTGTTTCCTCTAGTTCTTCAATTTTGGGATCATTCTCACTGTTGAATCTTGATATGATTGATGCCCTAGCGTTCGTACCAAGCGGGAACCCTTGAAGGTGCTTTGACTTGGGAATTTCTTGAAGGTTCACAAGTTATAACTTATTATTCAAAACCCTTTCTCTTAGCTATATTGACCTTGGATAAGCCATTATCTCAGCATATCCCTCATTTTTAGGTCTCATATAGTATTTTTGCCCAAGGGGTTTTTCGTGGAAAGCCATTTTAGCTTCTCCCAAAGCTCATGCCTCAATTGAGCCTTTCCATTGAATGAGCCATCCTTGCCTTGTTTCAAGCCCTAGTATTGACACATTAAACAAAGGTGAGGATTACTGGGACAACCCTGGTCGGTGAAAATCCGAGAAGAGAAGGGGACTTAGGCTGTGGTTACAGTGGGCCTTTGTCCCAAATATTTGTTGTGCCTTCTAGCCTTAGGCTACAAACTAGAGCTGTTAGTTTGTGGAACAACACTTCCTACTCTGTATACATATATTGATGGTTTGAGGTGGATTCAACTAGCTAATGCTTCTCATCATGACAGAGTTTTTAAAGTCTAAGGAACTTGCTGATGTTCTCATACTCTTAGGAGTTCCTATAGTTAAACTTCCTATTCTTCTCGCCTATTCTAGTTATTCACCTCCAAAGATGCTTTCCATTGGTACAGTAAGGGGCGTGTTGCGAAAATTAATGAATACTAACCATTTGTTAGACAAGGAACAAACCTTACTTTTATTGGATTACCGTCATGATGGTGTAATGCAAGAAGACCAAGATCAAGAGGGAGTCGATACCCTTTTAAGAGATATGTCCCTTCTTGATTATTTCTACTATTGTTTCATTTTTTGTCTTTGTTTATCTTGCTTGGCTTTATTTGTTCTTCCTTGCCCTCTTAATGAGAATTTCAGGCGGATAATAAGGATTGCCTTGGTCTTGGAAATCAATGGAAGAACATGATGGAAAGAAGACTTATGATTGATGAGTATTAGTGAAGTATCCCAAATCAGGAATAGACAGTAATATTAAGCACAATATACTAAAAACTACAAAAGGGAAAACACATCATTAAAACACATGAACTGGAGCCAAAAACAACTGCTGAGCCATTTTGTTAATTTGCTTGGAATGAGTACAATAGTGGTGCTGGAAGGCTTGCACCTGGGCTTGCTCAAAGCAGGCTAAAGAATAACTCGAACACAAGCTGAATCTCCTCATGGAAATGGCTCTACGTGGCTCTATCTCTGCGCTGCCTAGCCCAGAAATGTTGCTGTTGGCTGACTTCGAACTGATGGATACACTGCTTCCCTCGCTCATAAAATTCCGGGAATTGGACACTGGACTCTACTCATCAAACCCACAAAAACTTGGAAATGGTTTGCCGAAAGCTCGACCTCGGAAATTGGCCCTCTTGGGCTTGTCTCAATGAACTGCTAGGGAAATCAAACCACTAGAAGGAATTGCTGGAAAATGCCTCCGAAATGCTGCAATAATCCCTGGTAGGAGGTGACTAGCCTCCCCTCCAAATCTCCTGCTGTGAATTCCATTCTCTCCAACCTCCCGGAACCAACTCCTCTCTACACTATGTCCTCCACTACGCAGTCTCCTCCTCCTCTCTGCAATCCAGAAATGGCTATGCTTCCTCTTGATGCTGCTGATGGAAAATCTCTTCACAAGGTGAGGAACTCCTCTCCTGAGTGGACACTCGAAGTCCCCCGAGGCAGAGGTTGATATCTTCGCTTGAAGATCTCGTGTGCTAAACATCACTGCAGACTGGGCTCTACAGCTCAAGCGTGCTCTGTCAAAATGTCAAGAAGAAAATAGCTGAATGAATGAGGAATGAAAGCTCTCTCCCTCCTTTTGTCAATTGAGGTTCAACGTATTCCTTGGGCCCCACCTTCGCCTGCACTGCCTCTCCTTGAGCCACTCACACGTTGCCTCTCTCCAACCACTCCTGCGCTGCCTACTTCATGTCTCCTTCACATTGCCACCTAGGGACAACTCGACCCCACCACTAGAGCCACAATGTTTCCCTTAGGAACTTCAGAAAGTGGCTTTATTTGGCAAAATGTCATTTGTGGGTCCCCTTGTTGAGAATTTGGAGGGCTGGTGATTAATACAAATTCTCTTCTTAATAATTACTTGTGAGCTTACTTATGTCTTCTCTTCTTTAGCTTAGTTAATCTTTCATCAAGTCAATTATCAAAGTACACGAGACACACAAATTAGGCTCCTAGAGCCAGGGCAAAACCTCTCCCTCTTGGAGAGGAAAACCCACTAGGAATTCTTCTTATAGATTTTCAGATGACAAGTACCGTGACCCAACTTAGACACTTGACCTATATATGCATCCAAGACCTTGTCCTGACTTCTTTGATGTCCTTCAATGTTGATCCTTCTTTCATTCACTGATTTGCACTGACTGATTTTTACTGTTCTGCACCAACACTTCCTTTGTAGACAATTGAAACTTCCGTTACTTGATACATATATCAGCTGTAATAAGGAAAGTAAATCAAAGATTTACTTTCCTACTTCCTCCCAGAATCTAATTGCTTCTTCTCTTTGTAAACCACTGTTCCAATCTTTTGGTGGATAATCTGCACTCTTGTTTCAGCAAACCGCAACTCCTTTTTATATCAAGATATCACAGTGATATGTGTATCTTACACAGCCTTAAAAAATGCACTGCATCTCACTCAAAATCCGCACTGTACTTCAGGTATTATCCACACTGGACTTCAGGTATTACTCGCACTGCACTTCAGGTATATAAACGTTGTTCTTTAATTATCCTTTAACATCCCGCCTAAATCTATATCAAGAATCTGCAGACTATTTCATATATAACCACAATTTTGATTTGGATAAGACCGCAAATCTCTTTTGGATATCACTACAAATCTCAGCTGGATATCACTGCAAATCTAGTTGAATATCACCGCAATTCTATGCTGGATATCACCGCAATTCTATATTGATGACCGCATTACAGTGATGACCATAATTCTTAGTGATGACCGCATTTCTTCCCTTCACTTATACGCAGAACAATGGTACATATATAGATAGTCTCACTACCTTTAGGCCGACCACCAATTATGCTTGTAGGCTGACTTATCAGTTGATTGGAGGTCGACTTCAACACATCGTAATATAGTTTAACTTGCAGCACATTGGAGGACTGAATGAGACCATTCATTCACGGATTCAAGGACTAGGTCTTGGAGCATTACTTAGACTAGGTGCTTCATATACATATGACATGTTACATTTGTATCTAGAAGATAAATACCTAGATAGACATCAAGAAGAAGTCTTCTAATCTATAATAAACTCTTGTTCATGAAACCCATGAAGCAAGTACAAAATACATTTTATTATCTTTGTCTTCAATTTTACATAATTACATAGTTAACATGAAGACCGACCTAGTTACACTTTTCAACACTCCCTCTTAACTAGGGAGGTATGCATACAGGTACATGGTCACTTTCAAACTGAAGAATCTCATAAGAAGAATCGGATTTGTAATCGCACCTGTATAGCATCATATCAACCAGCATTGTCCTAATGCAAGGCCTTGACTAACAACCCCATCTCTCAATGAGACAATGGGCTACAATGTTGGCGAGACACATGACTAATAGACACCATAGTCATTGTCTCTCCAAGGTACATACTCCACCCAGGTGTTCCCAAATTATGACCTTCTTGGACTATTCTTCTCTTGGGTAGCCTGCCCTCAAAGAATATCGGTCCTCGACTACTCTTATCTTGAATGCCCTATCTCATTCTCAAAGAGTATCGAATTCCAGATGATTACCCAATCCTCCATTCTGTCCTCCAGGTGAAGACCATAATGTTGTGTCTATCCATTCTCTCCACATGGCCTTCACTAAGACCTACGACTGTTAGTCTTGGTCTAGTGCATGACATATGTATTAGAGAATCACATATGTCACTCCCTCTTAGCACAGAAAGGACATACTTCAAGTTTCTTCCAAGTAAGAAACTTACCACCAGGCTCCCTCTTAACCAGTGTCCTGCAGCAGCGATCCAGCTACTCATGTAGAATTCCTCCCCTCGATGTCATGGATTTCGATATTGAGGAATCTTCAACCTTTGGCTTCATAGGGCACATATCATCCATCACTTTTAGTCACGAGTCATGTCCACTATCAGAAAGTGATTTATCAGTCTTTTACATCTGGTCCATCGTTATGCCATGCTGCTTTCCTTCGAATCATCTCCAAGGATCATACATCCTTTCTCATCATTAGTAGCCCTACACATTCATATAGATAATGTAATATTCCCTTTTTTGGTGTCACCTATGACAGGGCTAGGATGGACTTCTAGAGTTAGGAGCAGACCGGTCACAGATACAAGTTGGTGTCATCAACGGGCCCAGGGGCTTTGTGGAGGAGTTTTGAGGAGTTTCTATGTGGTCGGTGGCATTTGCTTGATATATTCCATCATCCGAGCAGTTTGGCTTTCGTTTCGGTGCATTCTGACAACTTTCGGAAATTTGAGTTATTTATGGGCTCAACTCAGCTAATTACGCTCACGGTGGCATTCCGGGAGGAATACATGACAGAACACCTTAGTGTAATAGCTCATTGGAACTCAGACGAGGATACCTCCATGATGGGACAGTTGGACACGATTTTCAGTGAACAGAGGAGATGTGGTAGCTGATTTACTCTTTTCTGCATTAAAAAGGAATATTTTAATAAGAGGGAAAAGTGCTCCATGAATAGAATAATAATAAAATAATGCTCTAGAAGGCTCCAAGAGATCTATAAAAGAAAGGCAAGAGGCCATTGAGGGATATCTTTGGAGTAGATCATTTTCTTGTGTATGAGAGGTTTGAGAATGTGGTTCTCTACTTCAGCTGTAGCCCCAGGACGGAAACCCTCTGGTGATTTGTGAGTGTTGGACGAAAACCCAACTCTCTTGAGGAGACTTCACTCATAATTTTTGCAGAGCTTTAGAGATATTGGAGTGAGGATCATTCAGATCTTCAACAGGGGCTTCAGTGGATTCAGTGGTAGCTGTTGCTAGAGGGAGAGTGCAGTAGTTCAGTTTTGGAGGTCATCGCAGTGTAGCAGTGCAACAGATTATCTGGGTGACCAGTTTTCCATCTCAACTCTTTTTGGGTTAGATCTCTATGTAACCCTCATTATTATTTATAATAAAAGCTGAGATTCTTCCTATTCTATGTGGTATTGGATTGCAGTGTTTCATGTCTTTTTATTTTACATGGCAATCTTCTGTTGAGTAAATGTTTATTTTACGGCATAATGTGGAGTTCAGTATTTTTCTGCATTTTTAGTTAAAATATCCCTTCCGGGATATTATAGTGGTATCAGGGCCTCGATCTTGGCTCAACCTGCGTATTTGCCATTTTCGGTTGTAGTTATTTTGGTTGGAAGGGCCTACGCAGTCATTGGAGGAGGCTCATTTGTGGGAGCTGCATTGGTGGGATTTTAGAGCTGGGGTGTTGGGAGATTGATATGAGAGCGATTTGAGGAGGTTGGCTGGGATTTTGGAGAGTAGTGATTGATAGTAGTAGCTGCAGTGCCAGAAAACGAAATTGGAAGAGGGCCAAATTTCAAAGGGTCATATTTTGAAGGTTGGAATTAGATGAAACCCTTTCTGGGTTTTTTTGGGTTTTGGGCGAGGATCACCTTCCCAAATTCCTAGAATTTTCTGAGCAGTTTTCAGTGGGTAAATCAGAGGCTGAAGTCATGCAGTAGTGTAGTCTTGGAGTAACAACATAGATTTTGGAGGAACTTGCTATTGGGGTCAATCGTGATTTGAAAAAAACCATTTCTAGGTTTTGTGAAAGGAGTTTGTGGTAAAAATTTCAAAATTTTTCGGGCGATATTCAGGTTTGAAATCGACATTCTTATAGCAGGGTGAATTGTTGGTTTAGCTGGGATTTCACACTATTTGAACATTTTGGGTCAATCATAATTAGCCCAAAACATTTCTGGGTTTTGTCGGCCATGGGTCAAGGAGTTGGCTCATAATTTTGTAGAATTTTTGGGGGAGTTTTTGTGCCCCAAACATACAAAATTATTTGGCAGCTAGTGGGGAAGGAGTAAGCTTAAATTTTGGGTCCCGGGTGACTGGTCGTATTTGCCAAAATAATTTCTTGGTTTTCTGGGTTTGTGATGGAGAGCCCAAGATTAATTTGGCAGAATTTTCTGAGCACTTTTGGAGGCTCAAACAAGGGTCCCTTCCAGCCAGCAGTTGTAGAATTTCCAGAGTCGTCGCAGAGCTTGAGGAGAGATCATTTCCTTGCATCTGGAGTAACATTTTTCTCACCTGAGATTGTTTAGATTGCTTTGCTAGGATGAATTCATCTTGTTGTGAAAAAATGATTTTGCTAGAGCCCAATTTGTGCAAAAATCTTAGAAAAAGCTTTAATGACTTAGAAAGAATTCAGTACCAGCTACAGTTTGAAAAATCACTTGCACAAGGTGCTTGGAGCTGCAATGCTTTTTTGGATCAAAGAGAAAAACCAAACAACAAACCCTTTTCAAAGGGGATACATGCCATCCTACAGTTAGAGCAAATAATGGATTTGCAAAAAGAGTTTGAGGTATGGAATTGGCTCTTTGCACTTGGATCTGATTTGAAGAACCTAAAGATGACCGCAAAAACTTTCCTTAATTTGGAGAAGCTAGAATCACATCTTCCTAAAGTGAGCCAATCAGATTTGAGGGTCCTAAATTGGGCACTCAAAACCAACAATGCTTGCTTTGATTCATCCAAGATTCTTGGAGCATCATTGTGAAGGAGTCAGACTTATAGTAGCTTCTTGTCTCAGTGAGATTATCAAAATAACTTCACTTATGCTTCCTTATAATGATGACATTATGCGGAAATTTTTCCAGCTAAAAGAACAAAATCTTCAGGATCTAACATCTGGGGTCTTGCTATTGAGAAGAGGATGAAGATCTCAGAAATCATGGTTGGAGTCATGGGTAACAATGATGACATTTGCAGGATGCTATAGACTAGGTTGTTGACCATTTGGAGGAGAGAACAATTGGTTTCACATGTTGCTTATAAACTGGCTGAGAGTTTGGTTGAGCAAAAAATTAGGTGTTTCAGGAGAGTGTTGACGAGGGAGGAGCTACTCCAATTTGGTGGATCAGGCAGCAAGAACGAGTTGAGGAGGAAGGGACTTTGCTTTATCTGCAAAGAACCTTGGGGGCCTGATCACTCATGCCTGAGTGATGCAGATGATGTGGCAGAGGCAGAACAGGAAGACATTCCTTTTGTATGGCAGGCTGAGGACTCTTCTTCAGATGAGTCCATGGGATTATATGAGGATGCTTCTGGGGAGCGAGAGCAGTCATGCAGAGTTGATGACAGTAGGCGGAAGTTGTATTCTAGTGTGCAGGGTGAGCGGCCAGGGAACTCTACAGGAGATACTCAGGGTGATGAGTCGCTTGTGACGATTCAGCCGGAGCAGCATATGATGGAGCATGAGGTAGCAGAGGAGGAGACTATGCACATCATGCATGATAGTCCTTTGGGGGAGAGCCAGATGGGGGCTCACATTGAGTCTATGATGGATATGCAGCTAACCTTGGGGTCAACCATTGAGGAGGAGCAGTCAAATGCACAAACATCGGGTACGGTGACAGTAGTTGTAGATCCATATCCTTTGGAGATGTTGGAAGTTGATGGGATAGTTCTGTTGGGGGCTAGTAGAGAGCAGGAGCATGACATTCCTGATCAGGAGAGGGAGGAGCTATTGGAGATGGTGGAGCATCCATCTTTGGGCCGACACACTGATGAGGTGCAGATAGATGCACATGTAGTCAGTAGGGCCGCATTAATTTCAGGGAGCTGCATTCTCTAGGAGTACATCGACGGGGCTTGCAGGATATCTAGCCCACTTTGGCACTTTATAGAGAGAGGTGCCTTCCTCTACAGGTAGATCTCGTCGGCAGACGGGACAAAGCAGCGTGAGTTGAGTACGAGCTAGTGACAACTCTCCAGACGTGTTCCGTATACAGTTGTCACTACCTTGGATCCTTCTTCCAAGATAGATTGGCGGGAGATCATGAGTTGGTACCCTCTTGATGGTACTATCTTCTTCGTAGGGAGGATAGTGGAGCAGGGGCCCTTACACATGACAGATGTTACAGATTCCAGTTGGTAGTGGGACATAGGTCGACATTTCTTCAACATTCCATCCCGACTTCAGGAGAGCAGGATTAGCATTGGATTGAGTCAGGGGTGGATTGGAGGGATGTGATGAGTTGGTACGCAGTTGGTGGGGCAGCATATACAATTAGAGGTACAACACAATAGGAGCCAGGGAGCATTGATGCTTGTTGGTGGTCTTCACTTCTTAGAGCATGAGTTATAGCCAGAGACAGTGCGTAGTCTGAGCCGTGGGACTTGGGCAATGATTGGCCATCTTGGTGTGGGGATCTGGGAGGATTGTTTGATGACAGGTACAGTGAGAGATCAGTTTGGGATCCCGGCATTGAGGCGTCTATTCCGGGTGGCTTGGCACAGGCACATAGTAGCACCAGGAGGTTTGTATGGGATCCGGGCATTAGGTCTCAGTTGCATCGGGCCAACAGAGTGGCCCACATATTTCGATTGCTTGAGGGCAAGCAATCTTGGGGCAGAAGGTCTGTAATATTCTTTTTTTTGGTGTCACCTATGACAGGGCTAGGATGGACTTCTAGAGTTCGGAGCAGATCGGTCACAGGTACAGGTTGGTGTCATCAGCGGGCCCAGGGGCTTTGTGGAGGAGTTTTGAGGAGTTTCTATGTGGTCGGGTGGCATTCACTTGATATATTCCATCATCCGACCATTTTGGCTTTCGTTTCGGTGCATTCTGACAACTTTAGGAAATTTGAGTTATTTATAGGCTCAACTCAGCTAATTACGCTCATGGTGGCATTCCGGGAGGAATACATGACAGAACACCTTAGTGTAATAGCTCATTGGAATCGGGACGAGGATACCTCCATGATGGGACAGTTGGACATGATTTTTAGTGACCGGAGGAGACGTGGTAGCCAATTTACTCTTTTTTGCATTAAAAATGAATATTTTAATAAGAGGGAAAAGTGCTCCATGAATAAAATAATAATAAAATAATGCTCTAGAAGGCTCCAAGAGATCTATAAAAGAAAGGCAGGAGGCCATTGAGGAATATCTTTGGAGTAGATCATTTTCTTGTGTATGAGAGGTTTAAGAACGTGGTTCTCTACTTCAGCCGTAGCCCCAGGATGGAAACCCTCGGGTGATTTGTGAGTGTTGGACGAAAACCCAACTCTCTTGAGGAGACTTCATTGAGAAGTTTCGCATAGCTTTAGAGATATTGGAGTGAGGAGCATTCAGATCTTCAACAGGTGCTTCCGTGGATTCAGTGGTAGCTATCGCTGGAGAGAGAGTGCAGTAGTTCAGTTTTGGAGGTCATCGCAGTGTAGCAGTGCAACATATTATCTTGGTGACCAGTTTTCCATCTCAGCTCTTTTTGGGTCAGATCTATATGTAACTCTTATTATTATTTATAATAAAAGCTGAGATTCTTCCTATTCTATGTGGTATTGGATTGCAGTGTTTCATGTCTTTTTATTTTACATGGCAATCTTCTGTTGAGTAAATCTTTATTTTACGGCATAATGTGTAGTTCAGTATTTTTCTGCATTTTTAGTTAAAATATCTCTTCCGGGATGATATAGATAAACATATACATATGAACTTTTAAAACGAAAGTTACCTCAGTGATGATCTTTCACCATGACATCTTCCTGTAGGCATCGACATCCTTTATTCAGACTAACACATCTCTTAATGATATGGTTTTCCAAGGGTCTTCTTCTTTATCAGACTTCCGTTAGTTTCTACATATCTTCCCAGGAGATCTCTTAGTCACATCTTCTTGGCTTAGATGATAACTGCCTCTTGACATGGTTGCATTTCATGATCTCTTCCTTTTTGCACATTCTTCATTCCCAGGAACATACACATTTTTCAGTTCCTCGTTCATATACAGCTACCTCATATTCCATGAGGATGTATATAATGTTGATTTCATTTGTTGGTGCACCAAGAGATCCTCATTCATAGATCATACTTCTAAATATGGAAGTCTATTTCCTGCAACCATATGACATGACTCCACAGCATCCAGTGTCAGCATATAAATATATACATACCTCATACGTTTTTCATTTAAGTCATCCTTTAGCAGTTTTACTAGAATGAAGAGCTTCATTCCCTTGGCCTGCTCCGTCAATATGTCATCACAACCCAAAATTCTGATTTTCATGATAACCCTTGATCTTGATGACTGCCTTCCATCAGTAGAGTTATCAAAGAGATTTTCCAGGAGTTGTTTACTCAGAACTCCTATCATGCTTTGATCCGGATGCTACACTGCTATACAACCAACATAAATCACTTAAAGGAGAAGATGATCTTAATCATAATGGAGATCCCTCGCTTCTTCTTTCTTAGATTTCTTTGCATCAGGTCCTTATCTCATTTTTGAGACATGGGCTTCTTCCCTATTTCTCTTGTCCTTTTCAAATTTAGGACAATCTATTTTATAATGCCCAAGTTTATCACATCCAAAGCATCATGCTTTGTCCATACTATTTATGAGGACCAAACTTACCGAATCTTCCTTTCTTCCTTGACGTGGCTGCAAAGGCTTGATTCCCTTCAATCGATCCTAATACACCTTTGGCTTTCAATGTTGTTTCCTCTATTTTACATGGAGACCTTAAATCGTGACATGGTGTGGCTTCTTTCTTCCCAGATAAACGTGAAGTGAAGTTTCCCCATTCATCTGGCAGAGCTTTTAACATTAAGTCATCTCAATGTCAGACATTTCTTCTCCTAGTCCCTGCAGATGATGTCAGAGAAATTGCTTCTCCTGCAGTACTCACAGAGAATAGCTCCACCAATTTCTCATATATTTCTTTTGATGATTCTAGATTTGATACATTGGAGATGAGAGAGTCTTTTATGGATTATGTAGGAATCCTTTGGGCTCTTATATCTCCCTTCATGTATTTGGCATGACTTCATTGTCCTTGTCTTCCATGCAGGAAAGTTTGAAACCCTAACCAGTTTGTTGCTTTCTTTGCAACGAAGACATTTTGATAGATTTAGATAAAGTCATAAATACTTACTTGATAGAGTGACTTTCTCCTTCAGCAGCGTCCTTGATGATGTTTGAAGATGAAGTCAAGAGTTTCTACTAAGATAGAAATCTTCAATGTAGATGTTCTTGAATCCTTGAAGTCTTCCTTGCAAACTGATTTGACCTTTCAACCCAAACTTTGATCTTCGCTTCCTAGAGTGTCTCTTTGTCAAGCAACCCTTGAGTTCAACACCTTAGCTCTGATACCATGTTGAGAATTTGGAGGGCTGGTGATTAATACAAATTCTCTTCTTAATAATTACTTGTGAGCTTACTGATGTCTTCTCTTCTTTAGCTTAGTTAATCTTTCATCATGTCAATTATCATAGTACACGAGACACACAAATTAGGCTCCTAGAGCCAGGGCAAAACCTCTCCCTCTTGGAGAGGAAAACTCGCAAGGAATTCTTCTTATAGATTTTCAGATGACAAGTACCATGACCCAAATTAGACACTTGACCTATATATGCATCCAAGACCTTGTCCTGACTTTTTTGATGTCCTTCAATGTTGATCCTTCTTTCATTCACTGATTTGCACTGACTGATTCATACTGTTCTGCACCAACACTTCCTTTGTAGACAATTGAAACTTCCGTTACTTGATACATATATCAGCTGTAGTAAGGAAAGTAAATCACAGATTTACTTTCCTACTTTCTCCCAGAATCTAATTGCTTCTTCTCTTTGTAAACCACTGTTCCAATCTTCTGGTGGATAATCTGCACTCTTGTTTCAGCAAACCGCAACTCCTTTTTATATCAAGATATCACAGTGATATGTGTATCTTACACAGCCTTAAAAAACGCACTGCATCTCACTCAAAATCCACACTGTACTTTAGGTATTATCCGCACTGGATTTCAGGTATTACTCGCACTGCACTTCAAGGATATAAACGTCGTTCTTTAATTATCCTTTAACACCGCACTGAAGCTCTATCAAGAATCCGCAGATTGTTTCATATATAACCGCAATTTTGATTTGGATAAGACCGCAAATCTCTTTTGGATATCACTGCAAATTTCAGTTGGATATCACCACAAATCTCAGTTGAATATCACCGCAATTCTATGCCGGCTATCACCGCAATTCTATATTGATGACTGCATTATAGTGATGACCATAATTCTTAGAGATGACCGCATTTCTTCCCTTCACTTATATGCAAAACAGTGGTACATATATAGACAGTCTCACTGTCTTTAGGCCAACCACTAATTATGCTTGTAGGCCGACTTATCAGTTGATTGGAGGTCGGCTTCAACACATCGTAATATAGTTTAACTTGCAGCGCATTGGAGGACTGAATGAGACCATTCATTCACAGATTCAAGGACTAGGTCTTGGAGCATTACTTAGACTAGATGCTTCATATACATATGTCATGTTACATTTGTATCTAGAAGATAAATACCTAGATAGACATCAAGAAGAAGTATTCTAATCTATAATAAACTCTTGCTCATGAAACCCATGAAGCAAGTACAAAATACATTTTATTATCTTTGTCTTCAATTTTACATAATTACATAGTCAACATGAAGATCGACCTAGTTACAATTTTCAACACCCCTACCCACTTTATTCTTGTTCAACATTAGGAAAGGAAAAAATTAATCAAAATTAATATTCCAGTTAGCTTAACTGTTAATTTGGTTTATTATAGTCGTCCCCGCCAAAATGTTGCTTGTCCTCAAGCAACTACAAAGATGGGTGCTGAAGAATCTGTTCCCCTTCCCAAGTGGCATCCTCATCTGGAAGGTTCCTCCATCTGATTAAATATTTCTTCACCACCCTGCTCCTCAAGTACCTTTCTCTGGTATCTAGGATGGCCTCTGGATGAAGCACCAAATGCTCCCGATAATCTGTAGGAGGGAGCTCAGTAGCTGCTGTCACCTGCTGTCCTAAAGCCTTCTTCAGGCAGGATACATGGAAGTTGTTATGGATCCTGCTCCCTTGTGGCAACTCTAGCTCATGTGCCACCTCCCCAACCCGTCGGACAACTCTGTAAGGTCCTTTGAAGCGAGGCTTGAGCTTCTCGCCCCCCTTCTGCTTCAACGTGGAATGCCTGTATGTTTAAAGTCAGAGGTACATTAAGTCCCCTACCTCGAACTGCCTCTCCACGCGGCCCCGGTCTGCATACATCTTCTGCTGGTTCTATGCTGTCCTCAAGTTGTCCTTAAGAGCCTTGAGGATATTCTGACTATCTTGGATCCAATCTTTTTCCTTGGGGGCCTTGCTAGCTCGAAACATGGCATCAACAAATGTCAATGCATCATAACCATACAAAGCACGAAAAGGAGACATACCAATATACATGTGGAAAGTGGTATTGTAGCAGTACTCCCCCAAGTGCAGCCATTGCAGCCAGACCTTTTGCGAAACTGTGACGTAGTTCCGCAAGTAGCCTTCCAACCATTTGTTCACTATCTCTGTCTATCCTTCGGTCTGCAGATGGTAGCTCGTGCTCGGTGTGAGCTCTGTGCCCACCAATCGGAACAATTCCTGCCAAATTCTCCCATAAACCCACTGTCTCGGTCACTGACTATGGTCTTGGGAAGACCATGCAACCTGAAAATGTCTCTGAAGAACAACTTGACCACCTGTGAAGATGTGTACCAAGCTAAAATGGAAAAAAAATGTGCATACTTCGTCAATCTGTCGACCACGACGAAGATACAGTCCTTGCCCTGCACCATGGGCAACCCAGTGATGAAATCCATCGATATGCTCTCCCACTGACCCTCTAGAATGGGAAGCGGCTGCAACAGTCCTGCTGGATGGGTCAACTCCCTTTTGTTCCTCTGACAAACGTCGCACTCTTGGACATGTTGGAGTACATCCTCCTTGAGGCCCTTCCAGGAGAACCTCTCTCTGATGGCCTGGTAGGTTTTGGTGAACCCCTGGTGCCCTGATAGTGGGGAGTCATGCGTTGCTTGAAGGATCTTCTCCTGCTACTAGGAGTTGGTTGCCAAAAAGATACGGTCCCGATAATAAATGACATCATGCATCACACAGTACTGGTCATCTGTCACCTGTTCATCCAACACCTTGCATGCAAACCGGTCCATCGAATACTCTAGTAACTGCGCCTTCCAGTTTGCGTCTATACTCATCAGGGAGAGGGACGTTGGCCTCCGAGAGAAGGCATCGACCAACACATTATTCTTCCCTTTGACATAGTTGATGTCAAAATCGTAGGCCTGAATCTTACTGACCCACTTCTGCTGCCTTTCTTGCAACTTCCTCTGCTCTAGGAAATACCAGAGGCTATTATGATTTGTCTTAACCTTGAATTGATTCCCCACCAAGTACTGCCTGAACTTGTCCAGTGCATGCATGATGGCCAACATCTCTTTGTCATATATGGGGTAGTGCCTCTCATGAGGCAAGAGCTTCCGGCGCTCGAAAGCAATGGGGTGTTCATCCTGCATCAACACTGCCCCTACTCCTTCCGTCGATGAATCACACTCCAAGACAAATGGCTTGGTGAAATCAGGGAGGGAAAGTACTGGGCAGGTACTCATCACCTGCTTGAGGCGGTCAAGAGCCTCCTGTGCTGTGGTGTTCCAAGTGAATGCTCCTTTCTAGGTCAAATCCGTGAGGGGCACAACTAGCTAAGAGAAGCCCTTCACGAACTTCCTGTAATAGGTGTAGATGCCCACAAATCCCCTCAGCTCGGTCACATTCTGAGGCTCTGGCCAATCTCTGATGGCCCTAATCTTCTCCTCGTGCACTCGTATACCATCCTCTCTTATAATGTGGCCCAAGTATAGCATCTCTGTCAGTTCAACTTCACACTTGGATAGCTTGGCATAAAACTTCTGGTCCTCCAAAATACACAACACTGCCTCCACATTTGCAGATGCTCCTCTCATGTTCGACTATAGATCAAGATGTGATCGAAGAAGACTAGCACGAACTTCCTCAACTGGCCACGAAAAACGTGGTTCATACAAGACTGGAATGTGGGCTGGTATATTAGGCATATGGGCCCTAGCCCTCGGCAATGCATCCTGGATCCCGTGTTCTCCCAACTGCGTCCAAGAGCATAATGGGTCGGGTTGACCTCACCAGCCCACGCAATGGCTCTGCCAGCCCATCATTGAACATAAAAATCCTCCCACGTTTCGATAGATCCAGAACCATCACTGACAACCTCAAGAACTCAGAATATATATCTTTGGACTCCCTATTTGCTTTAGTTTGGTCAGTTCTCCAAAATACTCTTCAGGATCCTTCTTGTCGAATCTCTCCAACACTCTCCTTGTGAAGTCATCATATGCTATCACCCCTTCGTGACCCAGCGTAGTCAACCCATGAAACCACCAATCATGGGCTTCTCCCTCCAGGGGAAGTGTAGCCACCTTGATGGCCTCTATCTCTGTCATCTGGTTCAGCTGGAAATAGACATCCAGCTTCTCAACCCAAGCCTTGGCTGAGCTCTTTGCAGATCTATGGAAGGTTGGAAGGAATAAGCTTCCCACAGTGCGCTGAAGATCACTAGTCTGAGCGTAGCCTCCTCCACTCTGGCCCTTGGGTTTGTTGCTGGTTTTCAGCTGGCAAAAATCTCTATAAGTGATGGCTCTCCCAAAATTCGGATCGTAAGATTGGTATACTACAAAATATTCCCCATAGTTAGCTTCTTCTGGCTTTGGGTGCCTTCCTGCTCTTGAAGCTATGAATGTTGGAATGGTAGAGTGGGGTGGAGTATGGGATGTAGTTGGTATGGTGTTCTGGGGTGCTATCTAGTGCTGTAAAGTGCCAGAACTCTCTCCGATTTGGAATTCCCCTGGGACTCGTTCCTTTCCTTTGCTTCCACCGCTAATCTTTTGGCCATCTCCTCGATCTTCCTAGAAAGGTTCTGAACTGAATTCAACAAAAGGTAAGAAAATTCCTCTTCCTTGCTCCTTTCCCCATCTGCGTCCCCCATCTTCTCTCCTACTACCACTGGAACACTGTCTACTAGATCAGGAGTGATTTCAAGCTCTCTCTCCCTGCTCCTGTACCTCTGTCTCCGGTAAGTTACGTTTTGCTTGTTTTCTGGTGTCGTAGACTGCGCTGCTCTACAGGCTAAGCCAAGTCTATGAGCTTTGATACCACTGTAATATCCCAAATCGGGAATAGACAGTAATATTAAGCACAATAGACTAAAATTTAAAACAATGAAAACACATCATTAAAACACATGAACTGGAGCCAAAAACAACTGTTGAGCCATTTTATTAATTTGCTTGGAATGAGTACAGTAGTGGTGCTGGAAGGCTTGCCTCTGGGCATGCTCAAAGCAGGCTGAAGAACAACTTGAACACAAGCTGAATCTCCCTAAGGAAATCACTTTGCGTGGATCTGTCTCTGCGCTGCCTAGCCCAAAAATGCTGCTCCTAGATGATTTTGAAATGCTGGATAAGCTGCTTTCCTTGCTCAGAAAATTCCAAGAATTGGACAGTGGACTCTACTCATCAAACCCACAAAAATCCGGAAATGGTTTGCCGAAAGCTCGACCTCGGAAATTGGCCCTCTTGGCTTGGCTCAATGAACTGCTCGGGAAACAGAACCACTGAAAGGAACTGCTAGAAATGCCTCCGGAATGTTGAAATAATTCATGGCAGGAGGTGACTAGCCTCCCCTCCAAATCTCCTTCTGTAAATTCCCTTCTCTCCAACCTCCCAGAACCAACTCCTCTCTGCACCGCGTCCTCCACTACGTAGTTTAGAAATGGCTATGCTTCCTCCTGATGCTGTTGTTGGAAAATCTCCTCACAAGGTGAGGAACTCCTCACCTGAGCGGGCACCCGAAGTCCCCCGAGGCAGTGGTTGAGATCTCTGCTTGAAGATCTCATGTGCTAAACAACACTGCAGACTTGGCTCTCCAGCTCAAGCGTGCTCTGTCAAAATGACAAGAAAAAAATAGCTGAATGAATGAGGAATGAGAGCTCTCTCCCTCATTTTGTCAATTGAGGCTCAACGTATTCCTCGGGCCCCACCTTGGCCTGCACTGCCTCTCCTTGAACCACTCACATGCTGCCTCTCTCCAACCACTCCTGCGCTGCCTGCTTCGTGCCTCCTTCACACTGCCGCCTAGGAACAACTCGACCCCACCACTAGGGTTGCAATTTTCCCTTAGGAACTTTAGAAAGTGGCTTTATTTTGGCAAAATGTCATTTGTGGGTCCTATTGACCACTGGAGTGGAACTCGATGATATTGTGAAGACTTCATGCCCAAGGATGAATCAGAAGACACTTGTGCCATGAGATATCATCATGTTCAACAGAGTTTATAAACTCTACTTCTTCTTCTCATCATTTTCTTCTTCAGTCTTCAGATTCCGCAGCCCTTCGGGGATATTGTATAAATGTCACTAGCATGATGAATAAAGCCATGTAACAGGCCTAGGATGTTGGGACTCGATCAGCAAGCGAGTACACCTTGGAGTGTTTTTTTTACTTGGCTAATTATTCCTTCTTTTTAGCGGCGAATAATTTTCTAGGTTTTTTCACTCATTGCATTACCCCAAAGCCGGGGTGACGGCTTGAAGGTTGAGCCCCTAACGCATCTTAGTGTCTAGAGTCGATGTATATTACCATGCTAGGTCATCTCTGAAATTTCGCGGAATTTGACTAGGTCTAAGTAGGATTTTTTAATAATTAAAAATTTCCCGCAAAATGGGATTTTTTAATTAATTTCTATGTAATGATGTAAGTAAGTGTAAGGTTCCATACACAGAAATTTAGTTTGAAAAATATTAATCCTAGTATATATTTCAGCAGTAATGCATTTCAATGAAAATCAACAGTAAAATTTATATTGAGAAACTATTCTATACATAAAAGAAATACCTGGAATGC